>JARFJB010000307.1:3102500-3177500 GCA_036346205.1 Vesta saturnalis
TTTTCAACAAATAAGCTTTAAATACAGAACAATTTACCACTACAAAACAAAGTGAACGATTTACTAACAGACAGAACGATTTGCAGACTTTTATGAATAACTGACAGCTACAAACAATAATTCTCTGTTGTCGAATTTCCATAGGCGCCATGTTGTTAATGTTAAATTTGTTTAAATAAACTTTATTTCTGAAAATGTGCATTTTCCTTGAAAACAAGAAGAGTTAGATGTGACAGTGTGATAGTATTCGACAGGGAATTAAATTCTACATCTGCTGTTGACATAAAATACAGGGTGTTCTCTTTAAACTAATCAGATTACTACTGTTTAAAACTTTAAATCTTTGAGTCATGCTTTATAAATACTTTGTATATGTTAGTCGCTGTTTTATTCAGTGCATCATGATACATAATTAAATAGTAAGCTAAGTGTAAAGTTTAGTTGACGAAAAAGTGAATACTTGAGAACTTAAAGTTTAAAATTTTCACCACATTTTCATAAAATGCTAAACATTTCAAAACATGTAAGGTTTAAGTCGGGTAAACCTTAATAAAACTCATTCTTATTTTGGTCGCAGAAACTAAAAATGCAATAATATATAGAGTGTTCCATTGAAAAAATTGCAACTTTGATATGTTTCATACTTTTGGAACAGCCTGTACATTGCGAAAATAATTTTCAAATGTACCGCCTGTAGGCCTACATTAACTCCAAAAATGAAACCTTTTGAAAGTCAAGTCGTTTGGCCATAATCTTCCGTGTCGAATAGCGTGAATAACCCTATATACAGGGTGGCGCATTAGTGCGACAAAGTCCCATATCTCCTTTATTTAAAGAGATACAAAAAAAAATTAAATACGAAAGTTGTAAGATATGTTCTGGTGCATATTCCAAAAATATTTTTAATTATACAGAGTAGGTTATAAAAGCTTAGAAGTAATTTAAAATTTTTTTTTAATAGAAAACCCTATATATTATTCCATATTTAAATTCTACATACAATTCTAGACACATTTTGTGTATAATGTCCTATACCTAAGTCTAACCGTTTTTCACAAATTTCACATTTTTTGTCAAAAATGACGTTTGCAGGCCAAAACATAGGTGGTAATTTTTTCTAAACGAAGCCTTTATCTATTAGTTATGGTTGGTTTCCTTGGAAATGGGGACCTACTCTAATGGACTGTATTAATCTTTTGTAATACATTCATACAGGGTGATCAAAATGGACAATAAAAGTAGATTCAAAAAATATAAAGTCATTTTTTAAATGGAAACCCCTATTTTTTAATTCTATCTTATTTAGCATTAAAAATAAGGGTGACTTTGAATAAGAGTGTATATTCCAAAAAATTGTAGTTTTTGAAATAATAACAATTTAACATTTTTTTATTGTAAAAAGGCTATACGGCTTTCAAGTTTTGTTGTTAGTTAGACGGCGGGGCGCGGCGAAACAAAAAAAAATCGAGCTCCAGATCGAAATATTCCAATTTATTGAACCCCATATAAATAATTATTTTATTAAACGAACTTAAAGTAAAGACAATATTTTTTTGATTCAACAAATTATGTCCTAATCCTAATCATAAACTTAACACCTCTAATGTAACTAAACCTGTACCTAATTATACTGATAAAAGTACTAGAAACACGTCAAATACCTACTACCTAATAAGTTGTTCGAAATGTCCGCCTCTTTCTTGAATACAATGCAATACGTCTCTCAAATTCGTTGCTTAAATTTCTACACATTTCAACACTAATGTTTTGAAAACAGTTTCTAAACCTAATCTTCATGTCTTCCTTTGTTGTAGGCGGTATTTTATAAACCTGCTCTTTGAAGTACCCCCATATGCTAAAGTCCATTTTAGTAAGGTCTGGGGATCTAGCAGGCCAAGCAACAGGCCCTCCCTTCCCAATCCAACATTCTGGATATCTATCATTTAAAAAAGTTATTAGAGGACCTGTATGATGTACTGGGGCCCCATCATGAAGAAACCACATTTCTTGTTGCGTATCCTGTGGCACTTGACGCAATAAATTAGGTAAATGGTTTTGCAGAAAGTCTAAGTATACTTCCCTTGTTACTCAAAAAATATGGTCCAATTACATGAATACCGACAACACCTCCCCAAACATTTAAAGACCATATAGTTTGAGAAGTATATCTTACAAAATGTGGATTTTCGGTAGAATAGTAATGAAAATTGTGTCTGTTTACACTTCCGTTTCTGTGAAATGTGGTTTCATCTGTAAATAAAATCAAATGAACAAAATTTCTTTGTTGGTTTATTTTGTTTTGAGCCCATTGACAAAATTCCAGTCGTCTTTGATAATCTTCAGGAACCAACTCTTGAAGTAGTTAAATGTGATAGGGGTGCATTTTTTGAGACTTCAATATCCGCTGTACCGTACGTCGTTCAACACCAACCTGCTGAGAAATGGGTCGTTGTCCAATATATGGATTTTCGGTAACTGTTAATAGTACATTTAATTGATTTTCCTCAGTCTGTGCACGTTTTTCCCTAGTATCTTTTTCATATAACACATTGCCAGTTCTTTTAAAACGCTCCAAAAGCTTTTCAAATGCCCTTCTTTCAGGTTGCCATCTCTCTGGAAATCGTTGTTGATACAGTCTTCTTGCTAAGACAATATTTTTACCACTAGCTCCTAAAACAAAAATCATATCAACCATCTCGGCTAGCGAAAAATTCATTATTTACAATTTTAATTCAAGTTTTAAATCAATTTGCTATAAAATACACTAATGCATCAAACAAATTATCAACTGACAATAAATAATGACGTTTCTGATGATCTCTATTATTTTTATGTGCCACGCCTCGCCGTCACGGCCAACTAACAACAAAACTTGAAAGCCGTATAGCCTTTCTACAATAAAAAAATATTAAATTGTCATTATTTCAAAAACTACAATTTTCTGGAATATACACTCTTATACAAAGTCACCTTTATTTTTAATGCTAAATAAGATAGAATTAAAAAATAGGGGCTTCCATTAAAAAAATGACTATAGGATTTTTGAATCTACTTTTTATTGTCCATTTTGATCACCCTGTATGAATAAAATACTTATCTTTTGGGATTTTTTAAGGTGTACTTTAAATTATACAATCTAAAATTGTTTACTACATCTTTAACAATTTTAACAAACATTACTGACGAAGATAACTGTAAGTGTTATCGAAACGTTTAGATTGTATAATTTAAAGTACACCATTAAAAATCAAAAATAATATTTATTATGATTAATGTGAAGGTTACATTTTCAATAGGGATAACGTCCAACGACTACCGCACATGTAGAAACCGCTTATACGAAGCATAACACTAGCTCCTTTTATAATTCACACAACTGACACCAATCACTCATAATGAACTGGGATTCTACACTAGAGCGACATGGTCCTGTTACACGTGTTCACATGTAGATCTCAATTTACTGATACAGAACACTAATATTAGGTATATCAAAATACCCTGTCAACTACAGGTCAGTTTTCGATTTCTTAAAAAAGTTTCTAATAAATGGAACCAAAACGTAGAAAATAAACGTTAACACGCACGGAAAATCCAGAAGAATTAAGTGACATATATATATATATATATATATATATATATATATATATATATATATTTACGTGCAAACTTCAACTTTGTGCTAAAACTTACCCCAACAGAGGAGATACCTTTATATATAGGACTTGCCGGTAGCTCGGTCACGGTAGAGATGGAGGGTCCCACAGTGATACAGATGGTAATGGTAACTGAAAGAGACGACAGGGCGCCAGCTAGAATGATAAAACAGCCAGCCCTAGATAACTAGTTAATTTGCCACTTTTCTAGCCAAGTAACGAATATGTGCAAGGATCTGAAAAAATAGTTGTAAAATAGAAAGTCCCCAAAACAAAAGCGGTATATTAATTTTAATAATGGCAGTATATAGTTTGCATTTGTATGTACATATATATATATATATATATATATATATATATATATATATATATATATATATATATATATATATATATAAATTACATTCCCAAAAAAGTAAAAGGAGAAAATTTCCTAAATAAATAAGTAATTCACTCGTGTTACACAAATTGTTAACCACAGAGAATACATAAAATATTTGTGCTCTTAGTTACACAATATAGCAAGCCACCCAAACAGTCTAATACTAGAATTTAGAAAATGAAATTAAATTAAATTTACATCCAAAAATGGCAAAGCAATATACAGAATTTCAAAGCTAAGTTATGCTAAAGCATAGGTTTATAATCTTTAATAAAATACAGTAAACAGGTAATTTAAGCATTCCCCAAGTTGTAAAGGCACATTGAATAATAGATTATAGTAATAATACAATTGCTATGAATAACTTGCAGTAAACAAAAATAATAGAAATGATCAGGTGGTTTATAAAACCTTTAACTCGAATCTGTTGAGCTGAATGCATCCAGTTACACAGTTTCTTACAAAACAGTGTTTAAATACATACATTACCAATAGACATGCTATTTTTTTACTCAAAACTTTTACCCAAAGCAATTTACTGTAAAAGCGCAAAACATTGTGCAATAACATTTACAGTTTTATTACAAACATGTAAACACATCTATACAACTTATAGGATTGGTCACAGATTAATCAAGCATTAAGGTATCCAAAAGACACTGAGTAGGAGTGATTTATAACTTATCTTTTATATCCCAGCCTGTCGGAAAGTTATAATTCCAAATTTTCACAGGTGTGGAAGTCAAATTTCTTGCTAACTATGTAATAAATAACACACTTCATCAGCGAAATGCCAGTATGTCCAACAGTATACGAATTATATACAAATGTACATATATTTACACAGCATACCAGTATATTTAGATGGTGTACGAAAAGTATATTATGTGGCGTACCAAAGGTACCTCTAAAATTAAATACATACAGCCAAATGAAAGCATGAATATCAATCTTACCTTCAATGAGGTCAAGAATCAGAAAAATATTAATGGTACGTTTAGAAATGGATTCAGTTAATTTCGAGTATGAGTTCTCCTAAAATAAAAATAAAGCTAGCAACCGTTTAAGTAGGTTGTTACATTCTTACCAGCAAATCTAAAGTATAAAAACAACCTCGTGGTTAGAGAAATTTGTGAGGTTAAGTTTAACCCCTTAGCTAATTGGTTTAATGATTTTGTTAATGGATTTAGTTCTTCAATCGAACCAGATCGATTGCCTGAAAGTAAAACGTGGTAGAAGAACAAAAAAACCAAGCGTGACAAAAGTTCACCTGTTTTCAGTATTTCCTATATATCTGATATAAATCGTTTGTACCCACTACTTATAGTGATTTGGCACAAAATTTAGAAAAATGTTATAAAACCGATAATCATCGATGGGCTAAATAAAGTCCAGAAATTTACATTTTTCTTTTAGGAAACACAAAATGGCTATTCTTTCGCCAAGCACAGACCGGAAGGAAGTAAAATTAAAAGTCAAATATGCGAATGTCAAACGGACAGTGACACCCAACACATGAAGTTGAAATATAACTTATAAGTGACCATCAAAAGGTTTATCTAACCATTACAGCAATGTTTTTAATTGTGAAGCGTAATATATTCAAGAAACTACAGAGATAAGCGCAGAGAAATGTCAATATTTTTAGAAAAATAGAAAATTTAAAGAAACACGAGTAATTCATTAATTCTAATAAATCGGAAAAATTTACTTAATAGTGCAGCAAAAGTAACGAATGTAACAATATATATATATATATATATATATATATATATATATATATATATATATATATATATATTATTTATTTATTTATCTTAGATCACCATTGGCGGATGCCACTCTGCAATGCGTATGTGTTCAATTCTTGTTCGTTCCTTATTTTGTCTTAATATGACTGAGGCTGTGGTATTTCGACGTGATGCTACCATTTTTTTAGTTGGTAGTGTAAATACTCAAATTCTTGGTTCAAAATTACCATTAAACAGACATGTGCTTTTTCACTATTTTTTTATAGTATAAGATGCGTAAAATTAAACATAAATGAAAGTTCAAACTTAACTATTCGTGAATATGTAAATTTTTGGGAAAAGGCAAGAATTCCCACCAGGGCTGTTCAGAAGTGCGTGTCTAAAATAATAAAGTTATACGATAAATGGCGCAGTTTACAAAAAAATTCAAAAAAAATTGGTGAAATATATATGCAAAAGGAAAAAGAGTTTATGGAAAATTTGGATAACTTATTTGACATTGCACATTTAGATGCTTTAAATATGATTAAGGTTGAAGAAGATAAACAGTTTCTAATACATCAGAGACAGCGCGGGAGGATAGGCTGTCTTGGATCTGTTGATCGAAAATTAATATGAAAGAAGAAAGATAAGAAGAACGTAAGAACGAGGTTGTAGAAAGAAATAGATAGCAAACAGAAAGAAAAACTCAAAGTCAACATATGCGTCAATTTTTTTTTAGAAACTGATAATTCCGGAACAACATTGGAGCAATGTAGAACAGTTAGGATCTTTATCACCAAATGCAGTAAAAAAAAAACAGAGATCGCACGAATTTCATTAATCCTAAGCTTGTTGGAAGTTTAGACAGATGTCGATAAAGTGCAAGAGATTCGATTTATGTCCTGCATGCGGCGGTGGAGGCTTAGGGGATAATCTAGATGGTTTAGTAATTAATTGATCTTGAATCCACCGATGCCGACAGATTTTAAGAGCTGAGCGTGATGAAATCATTGAATCTAGATTTCAAGAAGTATCACCTAATTATATTATTGCTCATTGGGATGAAAAGCTTTTACCGTCGTTATATGTTAGAGACTCGCCTGTTGAACGCTTGCCAATTGTTCTAAGAAGAAGAATTAAGAAAATCTACAGGTGAAGAACAAGCGACGGCCGTATGTAGTGTTTTGGAAGACTGATACTGTACACACACTCTCGAAGCTTTATGCTGTGATACTACAGCTTCCAGCATAGGACGATTAAATGAACTTATTATCCGAAGTGTTTTCGAATGTAAACTCCCACAAGTAACTTCAAGCCTCGATATTCCACTATTCAAGAAATTGTAGAAAAGCAGGAACAATATTAATGATATTAACTGTGTGTCAGGCATGGAAGACAGTGAGTGTTGCACTGCGTTGGAAGATGTAAGGAGAAACAATTCTCAATTTTACACAGTGCATGTCGCAAAATGAATATTTTAGACATGATTATAATGAATTACTCGAATTGGTGATGATGTTCCTTAAAGACCATCAGAGAAGAAAATTCGTCCTCCTGGTGCAATACATCAAGCTCGATGGATAAGCCCAGCTCAATTAGAAATTAGATCAATGTTTCTAGTTCATACAAATCTAAATAATCAATTTTTGTTGTACCTTTAAACCGAAAAATTATGTCAAGATGAAACCAACTGCCTTTTAAAGATAAAAGTTAACTTTCACGTGGCATTAACCAAATTTAGAAAAAAATTTGGTACCGATGCTACAATATCATGAGAACATTACAAATCAACCATTGGTCTCTTCGACGCCATTTTCTGTTCAAAATTGGGAGCGGACGGTCCAATTTAGACCCCAGATTCACATTCAGAGGATAAAAATACATAGAAAATGACTATTGTATGTAAATTAAAATTAAAAAATACATACAGAAAAATAACTCCTCGACTGGGAGTAGAACCCACGATCTGTTCTCTGCTACAGAACTGTGTTACCAACTACGCTATCGAGGGAGCAAATATCACTCGATTAAAACTTAATTTGTATGTTTTTTTGTTATTAGTCTGATGTACAATGTAATGTTTCCCATTTTGCTTAAACAAACAAAACTTTGGTTTATTGCGAAGGAACTGATTTTTTGTGGGGAAAACTATGCACGCCACTAAATTCTAGGGAAAATTCTGCATAGAACCCACTTTTCACCATTTCGATAAATTACAAGGCAAAGTAAATTTTTAATTTCGCCCCGTACTTCAATTACTAATAGGACTATGACAATTATGATTGTGGCATCTTTCGTTTCACCAAAAAGTAGAACAGGCTCGCAAAAGAGATATTCTACGGTTTCAACCAAAATGGGACACAGTGTACACTAACCTTATTTATTAGCGATCACAGTCAACTTTTTCTACTTATGTCATGAGAGCCCTCAATTTGCAAAGTTCCACACATGACATGTACATGACTAATTTTAAACTGGTGTGTGTGTGTGTGTGTGTGTGTGTGTGTGTGTGTGTGTGTGTGTGTGTGTGTGTGTGTGTGTGTGTGTGCGTGTGCGTGGGCGTGTGCGTGTGCTGTGCGTGTGCGTGTGCGTGTGCGTGTGCGTGTGCGTGGCGTGCTGCTGTGCGTGTGCGTGTACGTGTGCGTGTGCGTTTGCGTGTGCCTGTGCGTGTACGTGTGCGTGTGCGTGTGCGTGTACGTGTGCGTATGTGTGCGTGCGCATGCGCGTGCGTGTGCGTGTACGTGTTCGTGTTCGTGTTCTTGAGAGTGTGCGTTTGTTTGTTTGTTTTGTTTGTTTGTGTGTTTGTTTGTGTGTTTGTGTGTGTGTGTGTGCGCGTGTGTGCGTACGTGGGTGCTTGCGTGTGTGGTTGCGTGTGTGCGTGCGTGTGTGCGTGCGTGCGTGTGGGAGTGTGTGCGTGTGGGCGTGTGCGTGCGTGTGTGCGTGTGTGTGTATGTGTGTGTACGTATACAGGGTTTCCCAACGAAAAATTGACTTCCCCCATAGCAACCCCAACTTTAAAATTACAAATTCAACGACCCCACTTGTGGCAAATCATTTTAAAGCCCTTTTCATTGCGAATACAGCGATGCATCTTTTTTAGAGATCTGCTGAGATTTGACAGAATTATAGGGCGATTTATGTACTACTCACGACCTCATCACGTATTTTTAATGATGTGTCGATCGATTTACGAAAAGGCCACAATTAACAAACAAGATCTATTTAATGTATTGCTCAAAATGACCACCGTTAACTTGCATACAATAATGCAGCCTGTTTTCAAATTCTGTTAGAACATTACACAAGACATACGATGTTATTAAATGGCATTCTTCTACTATTCTCTCACGTAGCACTTCCAGTGTTTCAGGCTATGTGGCGCACACTCGTGGTTTTAAATGCCTCAGGAAAAAGTCCAAAGGGTATAGATCCAGAGATCTTGGTGACCATTCGACAGAATCTTCTGTCAATCCAATGCTCCGGCAAATGGTCATCCAAAAATTGCCGCACAGCAACGGCTCCATCTTTTTTAGAAAGTTATTTCATTTTATGTTAAATTGCCATCACCTTCCAACAACTCTGTTATCATAGGATTAATTGTACCACCAAATAATTTTAAATAGGCGTTTCTATTGAGGTTACCTTCAACGAAAAATGGTCTAACAATGTGGTCGCCCAAAATTCCTGCCCAAACATTCAATTTTTCAGGAGTCTGAGTGTGAAATTCCCTGATTAAATGAGGATTAAGTATCATTCCAGTAACAACAATTGTGTGTATTCACTTTAGTATTCAACATAAATGTGCATCGTCGAAGAAACATGTATTATAGAGAAGATTTCGGTTCAATAGAAGTTGTTCAATAAAATATTCGCAAAATTGGTTACGGCGATCAAATTTACCTTCATGTAACTCTTGAACCAGCATTATACTAAATGGATGAAATTTGTATTTTTTTCAAAATTCGATGAATTCTGGAACGGGACACAAGAAGCTTGAGACACAGCATTAATCCACTGATTACTGTCCACCTGTACGTGATCCAAAACTGCCACTTCAACTGCTTCATTTCAAATTACTTCACGTTTTGTGACAGTGACGTTTGGTTATTTTAAAAAGAGATAATGTTTGAATTCGTAAAAACTTTTCTTTGTTTTGCTTCAGCTTTTTTATTTGTGACTTGTAAACTGATTGACACAGCATTAAAAAATATCTGGTGTGGAACCTTCTAACATATAAAACGGAAATTAAAAGAAATGAAGTAGTCTCAATAACATTTTTTTACGATAATTATGCAAGCTCTTTTATAATAAGTAATCTAACCTATGTCAAACAGACTTTTAAAACTTCATAACAGATAGAGGTTAATTGACGTCTAGATGCTAACTTAAATTTAAAAAAATGGAATAATTTTAATTTCAATTTTTGTAGGTTAACTATGCAACCTATGCGATAGTGAAAAAAAAGTCGATTGCATAACCTATACCTACATACGTATGTAGATTGGATTGATGAGGTCGTGTGTAGTAGATAAAAAATTTAAAAGAAACAGGGCATTTGTGTATAAATTACAACGCGTACGTTGGTTTGTGAGCTTTTCGTTTTTCGCCAATAATTCTGTCAAATCTCAACCGATTTCTAAAAACGATGCATCACTGTATTCGCAATGAAAAGGGTAGTTACATTTGAAATGTTAATGTTGGCGTTGGTAAGGTTGGGGGGTGGACATATCGAGTTGGCTAGACTGTACAAAAAGCTCCCCCCAACAACAAAAATCGACGGGTCTCGGTGAATTTGCAAATATTTTTCGGTTTTCTGATTGTCGGGGGAGGGTCAATTTTTCGTTGGCAAACCCTATATATATATATATATATATATATATATATATATATATATATATATATATATATATATATATATATATATATATATATATATATATAATAGTCGTCCCAAGCAGTTTTATACAAATGGAGAAAAAGTTTATCTTACATTTCACAAAAAAATATATTCTTAATAAAAATCTCTGGATGACTTGTATTCCATAATCAGGTACAACATTTTTAAAACAGCCGGAATACAGAGAAAATAAAAAATAATGATTTAGACGGAGAGCAAGATACGTTGAAACGGTAGTGGAGAGCAAAATGTTCATTGAAATTGTGATTAAGAAGCAAATCTGTCATAATGCTTTCTGATATATGTAAATAAATAACTACAAAGCCCACAATACCTGAATTTGAATCATATCGGTTTTAATCACGATAATCCCCCATTTTTGATCTGCCATTTTGAAATTTTTAATTTTGACAAATGATTTATACTTAGAGATCTTAAAAACTCCCAATACCCGGCTTTCAAAACAATCGGTTGATAAATTAAAAAATGCACAATTTTGTACCCTAAAAACGGTGCGCCACTGGTTATTATATACTTTTTTAATTTAAAATTATATAAAAAACGTAGTGGTTTGTTCTTTAACTACGTAACGTTTTAAAACTTGAAGCATTGAATTTTTTAAATTTTATAATCCCCTAAAAATGCCCCGCCACTGGTTGGATTTTGGTCATTAACGAACTTGACCTAGATTTTATGGCACAATGCTTTGCTACTTAATCACAATTTCAATGAACATTTTGCTCTCCACTACAGTTTGAACGTAATCCAAAGCACTGTTTTTTATTTTCTCTGTATTGCAGCCAATGTTTTAAAAATGTTGTATCTGATTATGGATCTACAAATCATGCAGAGATTTTTATTAGGAATATATTTTTTTGTGAAATGTAAGATAAACTTTTTCTCCTTTATAAAACCTCTTATGTATATGTATATCTAATATATATATATATATATATATATATATATATATATATATATATATATATATATATGTTATTACTGATATTCAACAAATAAATTAGTTAAATCCAAAATATCTTCAAAGTTATTTCATAAATAAAAAAAAATTACAATGCTGTGTAGAGAAATAAATTACCTTTCAAACGATGTCACTCGACCACACTAAAAAAAAATTGGGGGTTGATGCGGGGATGCAGGGGGTTGTATTTTTGGGTATGAATTTTGTATGAAATTTCGTCCCCTTCCCAATAAAATTTGACGTGTTTTTTTAAATTTTGAATAAACTTTTGGTTTATGAGTGGGGGTAAAATTTTCGTTGAAACACACTGTATGTATATTGGTTTTGCCTACGGTCTGCCATCTTCGTGAGGGTAAAAATTTGTATTATTCTATCCCAAAAATCAATTTATTATATAAATATGTATGTATTGTTTGTACCTATCTAACCTCATGAAAATCATAAACAACCTATTTATATTACATCGATTTTTTCACATATTGACTAAAGTCAGATTCCATGCGAATAGTCTATATACCGGGTGGTCGTAAAGTAAGGAATAAATTCAATATCTCGTAAAGCACAATTTTTTTCAAAAATCGCTCTGACCCGTCGATTTTATATTTTTTCAGGGCATATTTTGCGAAAAAAAAATTTTATACAGGGTGTCTCAAAAAAGATTTGCTAAAAAATTTTTTTTTTCAAATTGCAACCCAATTTTTTTATTGCATTTTTGGATTGCCCTTACAATTCTAAATATTTGTCATGTAGCATGTGCTATACCTAAGTCCAAGCGTTTTGGAGTTATTCGCATTCAAAATTGAAAAAAGGTCATGAAGAAAACGAAAAATAAAATAATTGTTATAACGCTTTATTATATTGAAAACAAAGACTCGTAAACTTAAAAATAATTTTATTTCAGCAAATGTTCGAAATGTCCTCCGTTAGCTGCACATTTCGAACCATTTCGGGCGTTATTCGACGTATTTCTTGACGGATGCGTTGTTTTAAATTATCTAGATTTGCCGGTTGGCTTTTAAATACCTTGCCTTTAAGGTATCCCCATAAAAGTCTAGTAGTGGTGTTAGATCGGGTGATAACACCGCTCCTTCAAATCCACCTGTTTGGGAAAGTGTCGTGCAAATAAGTTCGAACTACCACAGCAAAATGGGGGGAGCACCATCTTGTTGGAACCAGATGTTATGGTGTGGCAAATCCGGACGTTGTATCTCAGGAAGAAGGGTAGCCAGAGCTGGAACAAGTTCCTCTTCTAGAAAACTCAGGTATCTCTCACCTGTTAAATTTTCTTCAAAGAAGAAAGGCCCGATAATAATGTCACCAACAACGCCAGCCCACACGTTTATTTTCGATTGAATTGTGTATGTCCTTCCCTCATCCAGTATGGATTTACATCGGACCAGTACCGATAGTTCCGGGTATTTACGTCACCATTCAAGCAGAAAGTGGCTTGATCGGAAAAAAGTATATTTTTCACTAAATTTGGATTCTCTAAACACATATTTTGCAAAAGCTCACAAAATTCAAGGCGCCCCTCAAAGTCTCCTTCCAAGAGTTCTTGATGAACTTGCATCTTATAAGAGTGGTATTTATTCGTTTGTAGTATTTTTAGAACACTTGTTTTACAATATCCATGTCCTTTGCTACCTGCTTAGATACTACATGCTGATTATCTTGAACCGCCAATAAGACCTCTAACTGCTTATTTTCATCAACTTGAGGACGACCACATCTAGCAACATCTCTTACATGACCGAATTGACTAAACTTTTGCTCAATCTTGCTAACTGTCGATTGCGATATTGGCGGACGATTGGGATATTTTGATTAAATAACTCACAAACTTCCTGCTGCGTTCTAACTCGATTACCGTAGCCAATCATCATCAAGATTTCTATGCGCTGTGTCTCAGTAAGTCGCATATGTAATTTAGTGTTAAAAACGAAAATATACTTTGAAAAATTAGTGAAACGTTACGAAAATACACAGAACTGTCAACGATAATAACTTTAATAATAAACCTTGAAAAACTAGTGAAACGTTACGAAAATACACATAGAACTGTCAACGATAATAACTATTGACATTAATTATTCTTTTGTTTCCCGCGTCATAAATCCAAAGCCTACTATTGAGCTAGAATTGTAAGGGCAATCCAAAAATGCAATAAAAAAATTGGGTTGCAATTAAAAAAAAAAAAAATTTTTTTTAGCAAAGCTTTTTTGAGAAACTGTATAAAAATTTTTTTTCGCAAAAAATTAAATCGACGGGTCCGAGCGATTTTTGAATAAAATTGTGCTTTACGAGATATTGAATTTATTCCTTACTTTACGACCACCCGGTATATCACCTATATAAGGTGCCATTATAACATTTTTTTTAAGAAACTAAAAAATACCTACTCTATTCACTGGATTTTATATTTAAAAAACGATAAAGAAAGTGTTATATTAAATCGAGTTTGCTACTGTTCTGTTAATACATTTTACTGCCCGGTTGGTTGTTTATGAAATATGTTTTAATTTTCGCGAATAAAAAAATTTGCAACATTGTAGATATTTATAATTCTGAAGAAAAAATACTTTTTGTACAGAGAGAAGAGAAGAGGCAACGTGTTTTATTCCCTCCCCAACGGGTAGAGGGTGCTGTTTGCACTTGAGGCACAGTCATAGATTCCCAAATTACATACATTAAGTATGGTATGCATTCTGGGATTAAGGATAGGTGCGATCAGGATAGGATCGGAATGATGTCCGTATACGCTATGATCATGCCGTTATGTGTGTATGAGGATAACCCTTTGAAAAAATCTCATACAGGGTAGACGGTAATGGGAATCAAACGCATTACCTCCCGAATGCTATGCAGATTGTGTTATCACTGATCTACGAATTTTTTTTGCATGTAATATAGGATAAATACGACAAAAATAGCTATACTGCGACTGATTGACTCTCTCCCTTGTATACTCTTTGCTAGTACAACAGGATACAGACAAAAGTTTGTGGTGGCCACATTGCTTTTTAGTGACTATCTGTAAAATTGTGAGTTACTTCGTTATTTTGTTTGAAAATATGCATCATGATAACGAAGCATTTCGACTTTTATTACTTTTTTGGTGTTTCAGTTTTCTAATTACTTAAAAAATAAATCACTTATTGCCAAGGTGCATGCACCACTTTATATGAAGTTGAAATAATTTAAACTGAAAGGTCAACACAGCACGGATGCATTAGTAACTAATGTACTAACAAAATTATTTATGGTTATTAATCAATTATAATTGTTAACAATATTTATGGAAGTTAAGTTACTATTTTTTTTATGGAAAGTTGGTGTCTAGCATGCTAAAAATTTCGAGTGCAGCAGAAAATGCAATTGTAGGCCATGAAATCTGAAAAACAATTTTCTTGCAAGATTTATACTCGAAATACATCGTTTTGCACCTATTGAACCTCTAACTTTAGAATCGAAAGTGATTTTCCTTCGTCTTTTAAGGCAAAATACTGCTTTAAAGTAAATAAATCGATATCTGTGTCAGCTAATAAAGATGTCCCGTATAATTATTCACAATCTCTAATTTTAAGTAAATTGCAACTCAGGTCTTTAAGGAGTAACTTGTTAAAAACGTAAAAGTTTTTACTAATTTCCAACTTAATTATAAGAAAATCGACGATATCTTCGTTGCGAATAGTAAATTTAACGGGCTTAATAAATGAAATTATTACAAATTATTCAAATTATAATTTTATTATAGTTGTTATGCTGGACCAGATAAGTATAAAATAACGTGTTAAAACAACGAGAAACTGTATGAATGGTGCATAGGGAAATGTTGGTGAGACAAGGGATCCATAAGAATGGCTACCTTTTTCATATCATAAGTGAGAGGAAAGTAGGAACTAGAAAAATCAGTTAAGAGTTTAAAAGCCGTATAGAAGAGGGTGGATTGAGTCCGTTTGGTACCGTAAAATTTGTGTTGCATATAGGTGATGAGAATCACTAGCAAAGGTGGCGCGAGAACGTACTGAAAAATGTAACTTAGAAGCACAATTGTCTTTGCTATACTAATAATACAAAGAATGAATTATAAAACTATTCTTCTATGCCCTAGTAACATATAAAAGAAGTTATGGACTAATTATTTATAAACCTAATCACTCTTCTTTGAACGCGGTCAATGATATTAAGAGCATATTGGGGAACACAAACCCTGAGATAAGAATTATGTACTAAATAGGGACTAATTGGGACCTTGTACAACAAAAGGAGTTGTCGAGAGATAAAAACACCTGAGCCACTTACAACAGGAACTGCTCGATTCCCTTGGCGGACACAATCTATATTACTATACTATATTACTACCTCCCCATTCAAGGATACGTTGGTTGATTTTGTTGATTTAAATAGCCATTTCAACTTATCTTGAATTGAGGTAGAAGGTAGAAAAGTATTTTGAGTCGATAGAGATGAACTACCATGAAAGGTGATGTCATCTACAAAGCAATAGATCAGGTTGATTCTTGAACAAATGGGATCGTTTATGTATAGGAGACAAAATTTGGAGCGCTCAGGTCTGCGCTAATGCCGACTGCGCTTGGAAAAAAGCTATAGCTTTGACATATATTCGTCTTTTATGAAGAAAACTAGAAAACCACATGAAATATTTAAATGGACTACAACTGTTTCACCGGGTTTTTCTAATGTATTGTTCCAAGCCTTAGTCTCATATCTTCTTTTGAAAAACTACCTGAAAACATATTGTTGGTTTCTAACGGGTATATTAGATTCAAGGAAATAGTGTAGTTGCTGATTGGTGGGTTTTTTCATGACATTAGACAAAATGGAAATTGGACGGTAGATTGGTCTTATCGCTTTTTTTTTAAAAGGTTGATCACAGAGATTAGGTATGACTGACACTAGATCGCGGGATCAATAGCTTTTGGGATCTAGGCTGTTGATAATCGACTCTAACGGCTATATTTCACTAGGACACCACGGTAGCGTAAGCCGTTGCGACACCATGGTTGCCGAGCAACCAGTCGGTTAACCACTGAGGAAACCAGTGAAACAACCAGAGAATCGGTTGTCAATCGCGTTGTTCGACGAATTACTAAGTTTGTGCAAGAATGATTTGACAAAACAAGACGCGATCCTACCAAAATTCACAACACCAGAAGAGAAATTGTTCGTCACTTCAAGGTGAGCCTCCTGTGAAATTACTTATATTTTACATATTACATTTCCTCGCTATCACAAAATGTAGAAGAAAAGTATTTAAATTTTTTCTTGTTACTATACGAAATTGTGCACCAATATTTACAATTCTGCTAAATTTTGAAATGAGAAATTACCATATCATGGTTTACAAAAAAAAAAGAACTAGCCGAGGAGAGGTTTTGGTACGTCGTGCATCCCCTCGTTTCGAATTGATGTTATGTATAACGAAATATGGGTACAAGGTAACACGATGTAACAAAACGATAAGACATTTAAATATGTGAAAGTAAATCTTTATTATTTCAAAAAAATTTACATTGAACGTATGCAGCTTACATTTTTTTTTAAAAGTTCCATGTACTGAGAGTTATCAGAAGTGCTTTTGTTTGTGGGACATTTACTACGTAATTTTCCGTAGATGTGGAAGCAGCTGCAGAAGTCATACCTAACTGCTGATTTGTGTACTGAACTCCATAATTATCAACGTAGTCAGATACATGACTATTAGACCTACTGATCTGCACAGCTTCTTGTAAAATAGACATTAGTTTGATTTTTGTAGCTAATTTTCTATCAGAGGGTACATGTCGCAGAGTACTCAGCAAGGACAGTAAAAACAATCGGTCTTCATCGTTGTAATCTTGATCCCGTTGTTCTCTAGTCTGAATTGATCTATTTAATGCTACAATAAACGGATCTTTATCGCAAGTTGCTGCACATAACTTCCTTTTTTTGGTGGTTTTTACTTTCGAGCGAGCTGCTGCAAGACCTTCATCGCTTCGTTCTTCTTTGTTTTTTTTTATCTTCGTTTCTTTCCTCAGTATTATTATTTTCAACTGGCGTGTCCCTCACTGTAACCACTCTTTACAAGAACTGCAACTGCTTAAAATAAATATACTCACTTTTTCGTCCAGCTGCAGACCCGTACTTTCCCAATGTGTGCCTCTCCATTTCTCGCCTACAGCATGACCTTATTCCTTTCCATCTTTTCTGTAGTGCAAGCCCTGAAATAAAATATATTTACATTTGCGGATATCTTGGAACTGGCTGTTCGTTTATGGAACTACATTACTATTTTCGACTTGGACAAACAACAATTACAATACTGGTAAGAAACGTTTGTGAAGTGATTTGTCAAAATTTAGCACCATGCATAATACTACCAACTACTGAAGGAGAATGGAAAGAATATTCAACTATAAATTTTCGAGGGCTCGACGATATATTGAATGTACAATTGGGATTTGGCCAATAAATGGAGGATATTTCACCGGCCATGAATGTGCACATAGATCTTGCAAAAACCTTTGTTAAGACTTGCTTACTCCCTGAATATTACACGTTTCGAAAATGACATGGCAATAAACAACAATTTCAGTCGTCGAGGACGATCGGCCCAATCCGCTAGAGATGAGTTCGCAAACTATTTTGTAACCGAAAATGCAATACCGTGGCAGAATAGATGTATTAATTAACTTATATATGTAATGTAAAACTAATTCGGAAATATGTGAGTTAGAGGAGTTTTACTGTAAATACTACCTACTAATGTATATGTATTCCACATACGCAATGTTTATATTATAATAGAAATATAATAGAAACTTACACAACTTTTTCTTTTCTCCTAGACCCATCTCTGCTTCACCAAATAACTTCGTTACTTCCTCCCAACACTTCTTTTTAAGATCTCAGTTAGAATAATCATTTCACTTTGTATTCCAAATTGAGGGTGTACGCTGAATTTCGATAATGAACCTTTCAGTATCAAAACTCATAATATTGAGAACACAATCATAAAGAAACTCAAATAAAATGTTTGCTATTCACTGGTCGCTGGTTGCCTGGTGACTGAGTGACTGTGTGACTGAAACACCATATGTACTCCATACATTCGCTTGGTGGGGAAACCAGCTGGTCCCTCTACCAGTTACTTCGACGAGTCGCTGCACGGCTGGTGGAGCAAACCAGCTGGTGGAACAACCAAGCCGACACCAGGTGAGTTATGCTTCAGTATGGTTACATGGAATCTGTGTGGGGTTCGCTGGTGTCGCAACCGGCTGCGCTACCGTGGTGTCTTAGTGAAATATAGCCCTAAGAGTTAGTATCGAAAATGGATTTGCTTCATAGCTCATAGAGACGAGTTGACTAGTGGCACATCTTTTTGAAAATCTATGACCTAATTTGATGCAAGTAAATACATAGAAAGGTTGGCTTTGTTTATACATACATGTATCAACGTTTTTACTGGTGGCTTTAGTACAGAATAGAATTTCAGAGTTATCTTACAGAAAATAATAACCACTAAAGCTGCACTTCTTACATTCTTACAGGTAGGTAATTTGTTAATATAATACCATTAAAAAGAATATTGATAAGCTTCTTACATTGTTACCTTTTTTAATTTTTTGTTTAATAACGCATTTTCTTTACCACAATTTATGTTTTCCTGTAGCACTTTATTATTTAAAAATTAATCACTCACAAATATTTTGAAAATAAGTTTATCAATATTAAAATTATTAGAAATATTTCTAACCAATTCGGCATTAATTTGTTTTGTCCCATTAAAATTTTCTCCAATATATTTACAAAATGGTTCTTCAAGTGATATAATTTGTATCTTGAACTCTTTAAATTGTTAAACTAACCCACCGAGGAACAAGTGACTAGTCCAAGAAGGCTTTTTTTTTGGGAACAAGTGTACACATGTAATATCCGAGTTGTAAATTCATTGACCCAACTTCTTGGCAACTTATCCTGTCAAATTCCGTAAGCGATCGGCTTCAAATTCAATCTTTAGATAAATTGGTCGATGTATATCATGATGTAGAACTGTAATCTTAATCACTCTCGTATGACTTAACTGTGCTTATAGGTAAGGTAGGTATGTGAATATAGCTCGGTTTTAAATAATAATATGATCTAAAGTCATGTATAATTATCAGCTAATTATGCGCCATTGTTGAAATTAAGTCTTCCGCTCTAATGGGCAATAAATTATAGCAAAAATTCTATAAATACGGCTAACAGAATTGCAAACTTTTGGATAAATTATATTTTCTCATGAAGTAATTAAGCGCTAATTAGATGCAGTTTTGTGCCGCTAAAATAAAATTTTACGTCGTTATAGGGAAGAAAGTATTGTAAAATTACACTGACACCACTAACTTCACAACTGCGAACTTACGCATAAATTAATATTTGCACTGATTAGGCGCAGATTATGCGCCGGTTTTTGTCTCTACAAGGAATTAGTTATTCTAAAGGTTACAGCGACAAGGCTAAGTTCATAAGGTTATGACAGCGCTAACTTCACATCCGTGAACCTCCGAATAAGTCAAATCTTTTTTATTCGGTAATCAATAGACTCTGCGTAGTTATACGCTACTAAAATAAAAATTTGAACCCCATAGGAAATAAGTTATTGTAAAAATTACGTCGGCAAGGTCAGTTCAAAGCTACTATTTTCTTTCATGACAAATAGGCACCCATTATGTGCTGTTTTATGCCGCTAAAGTTAAATTTTGGGTCCCTATAGGAAACAAATTGTTGTACATTGCGCCTAACTTCACAACCGTGAACTTATGCATAAATCAATTTTTTCTTATGCAGTAATTAGAGCCCTCTTTTGCCGCTAAATGTAACCTTTGCACCTCCATAGGACATGTTACTCTAACAATTACAGCGACGAGGTTAACTTCATAACCTTATGGTTAAGTATTCTTTTCTAGAATAAAATTTGCTCCTTATAGAAAAGACGTTATTGTATAATTCTATTGACATGGTTAACTTCACAGCCGTGAACATACATTTTTTCCTGTAAATTATGCACCCCATACGATATGAGTTATTTCAAAGATTAGATGGGCAAGGTTAACTTCACAGGAATAAAGTTTTAAACAACGAGCTTCACAGTCGTGAACTCTTGCACAAATAAGCTTTTTTGTCGGTATCAATTAAGCACCCATTATGTGCAGTTTAGCGCCGCTAAAATTCGACAGTGCGAACCTCATAGTCGTAAATTTGTGTAGAGAAGTAGTTTTTCCTTGCGCGTTAATTAGATGCTAATTATGGGTCGTTTTGCGTAAAACAGCGTAGAGTTCACTAACTATGCGCGATTAAGTTAATACTAGAAAAAGAAATTAGTGTAGTCATAATGTAAGAAAATGAGTTAAATGTAATGAAATCTAAATATATCTGTTATGTAAGTTGGAGGGGGGGGGGGGAAAGGATATCGATGTAATGTTTACAATATCTTCTTTCTTATAAGGAGACAAAATTTAATTTTAACGGAGCATAATGGGCGCCTAATTATGGTGCAAGAAAAGATTAATTTGTTCATAAGTTCATAGCTATGAAATTAGGCTTGTCGATGGAATCCTTGCAATAACGGTACATAATTAGCGCCTAATTACTGCGTAAAAAATAATTTATTTATGAAGAAGGTAACGGCAATCTGAAGTTAGCCATATCGATGTAATTTTTGCAGCAAGCAATTTCCTATAAAGGCACAAAGCTTAATTTTAACGGCAAAAAATCAATATGGCGTAAATAAAGGTCTAATAAATGGAATAAGGGCAGTATACAACGGTAGTCGGGCATATGTTAGGGTGAGAGGAGGTGAGTGAATACTTTAATATTGAGCAAGGGTGCGACAAGGCTGTGTGATGTCACCGTGGTTGTTCAATGTATACATGGATAAATGTCTTAGACAAGCATATACCGATACAAATGGTGTAATGGTTGGTGACGTAAATGTACGACTTCTGGTGTATGCAGATGACACAGTCTTATTAAAGTGACAGTGCGGATGAGCTGCAAACCGCTCTGAGGAAGTTTGATACAGTCTGTGAGAGCATGGACCTAAAGGTAAACGTGAACAAAACTAAGATTGTGGTGTTCAATCGGGAAGGTGGAAAGAGAGTAGAGTATTTACTCTGCAAGATGAAACTGTGAGCAAGTGGACGAGCTGGTATATCTCGGTAGAATGTTTACTGCAGATGGTACAATTGAGAGCGAGATTGACGAAGGGTCAATGCTGAAGGAAAGTGATTGGAAGTATGTGGACGATAATGAGAAATGAAAGCATGAGCCTAGCTGCGAAACGAGCAATCTATAATGGCGTATTCGTCCCGTCAGTACTGTATGGAGCATGGGTATGTCAAAAAGCACGAAAGAAAAATAAATGCCGTGGGTATGAGATTCCTGAGAAGCGCATGTGGTAAAACGAGACGGGACAAGATAAAAATGAATGCATAATGACGGAGTGTGGTGAGGAAAAGACGATGATGGATAGATATAAAAGTTGTACATTACGTTGGTTTGATCACATTGAGAGAATGAACAACGCAAGATTAATGAAACAAATATAAATGGGTGAGGTTAGGAGAAAGGCTGGGCCTGGTAGACCGCGTAAAACTTGCTGAATGTAGTAGAATCTATGATAAAGGAAAGAAAGATAAGGGTTTTAAAACAAAAGGGCATGTCAGATACTATGTATGGTACTTGCGGAAACTAGGGAGGTATGCGGAGATAGGAAAGCATGGAGAAAGATTGAGAATGAAAAATAAATAAGAGGCAAGGATTTTTTGCCTACCCCACAAGGGAATGGCGTGAAGGTTAAGTAAGTAGGTAAGTAAGTAAAAATAGAACATATTGGGCAATTAATTATTGCATGAGAAAAAAGTCGTTTATTTAGAAATTCATGGTTGCGAAGTTAACCATATCGATGTAATTTTTACAGTAAACAGCTCATAGGTACCTAATGATTATGCAAGGAGAGATTAATTTACTTATAATTCTACGAAGTTAGCCTTGTTTCCTTATTTGCAATAACTTATGTCCCATGGGGCGCAACATTTTATTTAGGGATGCAATACAGCACATAGTTGACGCACAGTTACTGCATAAGAAAATAATGATTTATGCAAAAGTCACGGCTGTGAAGTTAGCCGTGCAGATGTAATTTTACAGTAATTTGCTTGCTATAGGGGTCCAAAATTTAACTTTAACGTTGCAAAATAGTTGCCTAATTATGGTACAAAAGGATTACTTTATTTATAAGAATATGAAGTTAGCCTGATCTGTGTAACTTTTGCAATAACTTATTCCTTATGGGAGTAAGAATTAGACTTAGGCAACACAAATAACGCAAAGCGCCTCAGTTATAATTGAATTACTTGAATCACCAATAATGACGTATCCTCTATGAAAGAATTCAATAAAAATGTCAAAATGTTCATATTGTTAATAAATGAAAAAAGTAATATAAAAGGATTTGATTGAATGTTATTAATATTATATTGCTGTCGAAAGCAATGGGTTGCATAGTCTTGATTGCCTATACGTATTTCTATTCTAACGGGGCATGAAAAGGCCAAGATTCCAAATACAGGAAGAAACTATGGCGGCAGCAAAGAAAGGAATAATACCTCTGAAACTATTAATAAACAATGATGCAGCCAATAACTGGAAGGAATGGTTGTAGCAATTGGAATGGTTTGCAGTGCGGTTCAATTAAACGAAAAAGCGGAACCTAACCAAATAGCAACGTTCATGACTTCCATCAGTCCAAAAGTAATCCAAATATTTGACAGATTCAACGACGGCAGAACAACAAGACATGAATGTTGTAAAAACTAAGTATAACAATTGCTTTATACCTAAATTAATGAAAGATATCAATTCTTTGAGGTAGTACAAAAGAAAAATGAAACTTTCGATAAATTCTCAACTGTAATTAGAAACTTAGCTAAGACATGCACGTTTTCTGAGCTGCATGATGAACGGCTAAAAGACAAAATAGTTTTTGGCATTCAATCAGAACAAGTTAGGGAGAGATTGCTCACAGAAGATAAGCTTGACCTCAGCAAAGCTAACACAATTTGCAAAACAAGTGGACGAGCGACGAGGCAATTGCTTGGATTACGTCAAACTGAGAATAAAATTAATGAGTGAAGGGCCTCTAAAAAGAAAGAATATCTGTGTAGGCGTAGTGCAAAGCACTCTAAGAATCTTTGTCCAGCATTGAATCATAAATGCAAAAATTGTAATACAAAAGGGCATTATGAAATATAACGCGTCACAAAGCAGTTGTTAGTGACAGCAGAGATGATAAAGTTGATGTGGTATCAAACACAAGTTCTGATAATGCATACTTCTTCGTGCATAAAATTAATGCAATGTCAAAATCGGACTGGCACGAAATTATTTATACTAACGATATAACATTTGCTGTAAAATTGGACACAGGCGCTCAATGTAACGTAATTCACAAATCATTAGTAACTAAAATTAATGCAGTTATTAGGCCGCCAAACACAACATGCTTAACATATTACAGTGATCACAAATTAATCGTGTTAAGCGAAAGCATGTTAAAGCGTAAAATTAAAATAATAATGTAAATATCAAGTTCAAAGTAGTTAACGAAGACGTTCCACCTATACTAAGAATGGAATCTTGTCAGGAGTTAGGGCTTATCGAAAGGGTTAATAGTATAAATGATAACCTATATAAAGGATTGGGCTGTATAAAATCATTTGAATACGATATCGACTTAATTGATAACGCAAGCTTTACAATTTTGCCACCACGAAAAATTCCTCACGCAATCGAAAATGAAGCAAAGAAAGGGTTAGATCATATCGAGAAATCAGGAGTGATTAAAAGGATTACAGAGCATACTCCCGTGGTAATGGTAATCGTTAGGAAAAATAACAAACTTGGAATATTCATAGATCCAACTAACCTGAATAAAAACATGTTAAGGCGGCATTTCAAATAGTTGAAGAGATTGCGGAAAAATTTAAAATATTTCATCAAACCTAACTGCAGATAAAGATTTTGGAAAGAACGCAAAGGTACTTATCATGTTGAACACCATGGGGTAGGTACTGCTGTTTAAGACTACCATTTGGTTTGTGTTCAGGACCCAAATCTGCCAGGAATGAATGAGTCACATATTAAAGAAAATGCAAATGTCGAATGTTCAATGGATGATATTTTGCTATATTCAACCAGTGAAAAAGAGCTAAATGAACTAACCGGAGTGGTGAAACATGGATAAAATAAAGCGAGCCTTAAATTTAAACAAAGAAAATGTGTCTTTATGAAAACAAAAATTGATTTCTTAGGTAACATTATATCGAATGAAGTTCTATAAGTTGATCCACAGAAAGCGTTCGCCATTGCAAATATACAAACACCCCAAAACAAAAAACAACTTCAGAGATTTGTGGGAATGGTTGCTTACGTAGGTAAATTCATATCAAACTTGAGTGAAATCACGGAGACATTGAGAAGACTAATAAAAAAGGAGTAGAATGTAGTTGGGCTTTGGTGCAAAAAGATTTCCAAAAAATCAAATTTATATTAGCAAAACCTCCACTACTACTGTATTATGACGTAACAAAGGATGTAACATTGGAAGTCGACGCAAGTTCAAAAAATCATGGAGCATGCAAGAAGATCAACCAGTAGGCTATGCTACTAAAGCATTGACGTTAAATCAGCAGAATTATGGTAAGAGACATTAGTAGTAAAATTTGCTTGTGCTAAATTTCAAGAATGTGTTTATGATGCAAAACTTATGATAGAAACCGACCATAAGCCGTTGGAAATGACATTTAAAAATCTAATTCAAAATGCGCCAGCCAGATTCCAAAGAATACTCATTGATGTATCTCAGTATTTATCAACTGTGAAATAAAAGAAAGGAGCACGAAATCCTATTGCAGATGCCCTACAACAAATAATATTGTAAACACACCCAAAGAGGAATTACAGGTACAAATCGTGTTGCCTGTACTAAAATCAGCTGTAGAAGAAATTCGATAACATACTAAGCAGATCCAGAATTGCAAGAACTCATACGTCTAGTGCAAGAAAGATATACAGAGAACATTAGTGTATTACCGGACTATTTAAAATGTTATTTTACTTTCCGTTATGAAATGTCATACTATAACAGGTGGTTAATTACAGTGGACAAAACAATAGTTCCCAAAACGTTAATAAAATCAATGTTGACAAAAATACATACGAAACATTTAGATATTGACAGGTTTCTCAGACGAGTCAGGCAAGTTTTTTACTGGAAAGGACACAACAAAGACTCTAAAACGCAATCGGGAAGTAATTGTAATAAATAAATCAACTTCAACACAACGTTGGCATGCAGTTGGTACTGACTTATTTATCTTTAAAGGCGATGAATATGTATTGATTAGTGATAGCTATTCTTGTTTTCTAGATTTTAAGAAACTGAAATAGCACATCTCAGAAGTCATAAAAATTATGAAATCTTACCAAGTTGCTGAATCAGGCAATGGTCCACAACTCTCGACCACAAAGTTCAAAGAATTCGCTGAAGAGTGGTCGCTCGAACACAAAACATCAAGTCCACACCATCCTAGAGGACATTGATTAACAGAGAGATCCGTACAGACAACGAAAAGTGTAAAGAGCTAGCCGCCTTTACCTAATTTTTTTGAATTAATAATTTGCTAATAATCCAGTTTAATTAAAATTTACAGAAATCATCAAATAATACATTTATATCCCATTCGACGTTAATTTTAAAAACGTTAAGAGTTTTGTTCCATCACAGTCCCCGCCAGTCTTTACACCAATCACGGCATTAGAAGCCCGATCAGAAACTGTCTCCGCTCTCCGCGGGTTCTAAATAAAACCGCAAGAAGCGCTACAGACGCTCTCATTCCCCTGGGTCAATTTGACACCGCCAGCCTGAACATATTTTATCCACCAGAGTTTATTACTGCCTCAATCTGCGGTCACCTGCATGTAAGTTAAACATTCAACACCACACTTACACCAGTGAACGACTTCATGTCGGGCAAAACACCCGATGCATTCTTTTACTTAAGCCATTGGATAGAAAAGTTCTCGCCTAAATTCTACCAAAACCGAAGTGTAGGAAGCCGTTAGATTGAAAGCAACAAGCCGCCCATAATTAGACCATATTTCGGTACCCAGTTTTATAAATTACGAACCCAGGACATAACAGTGAGTATTAAATTTCAAAAAACGGCTTTTATATCCGCTCACATTAAAGGTTTTACACCGTTCCCAGGCTAAGAGAAAACTTTAGTTCTTAAGGAATCCGTCCTGATCGCTTATCGCGATAACCCAGACTTAAAGGAGAAACCCTTATTCAAGTCTACCGCACCTGTAAAACGTTTAGTTTATCATGTACCTGAAAATCCTTAAACTAAATCGTTCCGAAAGTTTTAAACACCTTATTATTGTTATTATTGAAACCGGCCCCGAGTTAGAGCCACCCCAGGTAGCTACTATTGACGCTGTTGAACGCAAAGGCGCAAGGAACCTCTAAACGGCCACCGCCTTAAGCGTACTCGCACCCAGAATACAACACGAAAGTATTCATTTTCAATTCCAAAGAGTTTAATAACTCGTAAACACCACCAATTCTGTTTTACTAAAACTTCCGCTAATTACTAAGAGTAGTTAAACACATATTATTTCACCGTGATTAATAACCTACTGTAAATAGAGAGTTAATACAAACCATGTAAATATTATTTAGCTCCTTTTAAATTCACTTTCATAAAAGTTAGAGGTATAAAAGTTGCATTTATACAATTTCAACTCGTATTCTATGTAACACGCATAAAGCGATCCATTTAAAAGTATTGATTTTCTGTTGACAGTAAAAGCAGGTAAAAAGACTTACCTTATCGCCGTATGATCTAGCCCATATTATAAACACATTTATAATAACTATAAAATTTTGCTGCCGACAGCTACCCGACAGGTTTGGCTTTTACAATTTTAATTCTATTCTTAAAATAAATAAAATTCCGTTATAGCGTAATATAAATTAGGATCAGTTTTTTCTGAGTGTATAAACCTCTCGCTAACCGTTAGATACATAAGGAGAAAAGCGGCCTCCTGAGTGAGGCTAGAAGACCCGATCATTGGGAGTTCCTGATATTTGCTATTTTTTTACTTATCGTTTTATGTTAGTTGTAAATATTTTGTTAAATAGTTAGTTTATAAACCAAATAGGAATAATATACGTCTAAAACCCTTACCAGTATATTGCTCAGTTTGAACGAACCTGGTAATAGTGATCCACCCCAGTAACAACGAACAACTCCCCTTTTTACAGAATTTAAAAGCGGTCGAGGTAGACGAAACAAATTAAAGTAAACTTTAATTAAGGAAAGCGAAAGCAGCTTACAAAAGCTTAATAACAACATGTTATATCGGTGGAACTGATATGATATATATATATTATAGATTTTAATCATATGCATTCTTAATTATGTTTAATTTGGAAGTGCAATATCGTTGAACATGTGTTGAAATATTATTATGCATTTTACAGAATGCAATGTATGAGCAAGAATTCAAATGTGCCTGTCGAAATGCTACTGACACAGTCAACAAAATTAGAGGAGCAGAACCAAAAACTCTTGGATAAAAATATTAATCTTGAAGAAAAAATCAAGACTTAAATATTCAAGTGACACAATTACAAGAGAAAACAACAGGCATCGATACTTTGCGTAAGGTACTTACTGCCGAAGATATTATGCCAGCTATTATATTACAATCTATAAGCCCAAAAGCGTATAGATTTTTAAGGGACGTAAAAAAATTCCTTTACCATGTGCATCAACACTGCGATCACTGTCAAACATAGGTAATAATCTATCAATAACAGAAAAATTAACTGCTATTACATTTGACGAGATGTATATTTCAAACACATTGGACTTGGGAAGAAAACAACAGGAAATTGTTTAAAAATTGGAGACAACCTGTATATTACAACTTCGAGGTAGCGATGTCCAGTGACATTTTATTCAGTGTTATAAAATATCTCTATTGATTACATTATTCTCGCCGTAATGTGTAACTTGGGTCCGCGTAACATAAAATTGTGGAATGATTTGAATATTGGTGTTAATATTCTATGTTATTTAAGAAAAATGACATACCAGCAAGCAATGAGGAGCAATAGTGTATTACTCACTCTATGAATAACACTCTACAAATATATTTTTATGCAGACGATCTACACTTACCCAAATTAGCCAGAAACAATTTACTAGATTCTGGATTCCGATTTAAAGAAACATCTATAGACAAAACGTGTTTAGAACTACTGAGATTAAATGAAAAAGACCTTAAAATATGTTACAAATTAAGTCGAGCACATCCTGAAGCTAAAGGAACACAAAGGCAAAATGTGAAATTTGCAGCCCAACTTTTCTCAAATAGAAATGCACTGGCAATCAAATGGTGTGGACAGAATAATTTGATACGTTCAACACAGTGCAAATGTATGTACAAGGTTCTCAAATTATTCAATGATTGGTTTGATCTTTTCAACAGTAGATTAAAATATGGTCATTGTAGTGAATCTCATGCGTATGGAATGCATATATAAGAACAAAATCAAATAATAACAAATATGTATGAATATATTGAAGAAATGCGAGTTTGGCAGAGAACATCATTATTGCTATTTCAGAAAGGAATATTATAATGTAATAGATCTCTTTGACAGATCCTACACCTGTAGAAATAATTCATCGCTTCACTTTCAACAGGAGTTGCGTACACCAACACCTTCAGATGGCCTCATAGGAAAAAATCCAACGGGTTCAGGTCCGGCGATCGTGCAGGCCATAAATTAGGTCCAACTCGGCCAATCTAGCGATTTACGTATGTTCCTATTAAAAACTCCCACGCCACCCTACTAAAATGCGGTAATGCATTATGGATAAACCACATTCTATGTAGTATTGCTAATGGTACATCTTCAAGAAAGTCAGGAAGCGTGCAAAAAGTTACGATATACCTTCGATAGCCTTCCTGGTAGAAATACTGGACCAATCAGGCAGTCGCCTACAGTTGCAACCCAAACGTTCAACGAGAATTGATGCTGGAAACGAAGTTGACAGTTCCATTACTCACGTGTAAAGCATCTGCCACTATTCTGGTAGAGATACTAGGATTTTCCTCAATCCTGTTCAGCACATCCTCTTCTAGCTCTGACGTTTGTCTTGTCCTTGGTTTCCCTGATCCTCTATTTCGATTAATTTTGTCTGTTTCACTCAGACGTCGATGAATATTTTCGAAAAGTCTTCTACCAGGCATATTACGGTTAGGATATCGTTCACCGTACAGGCACCGAGCTTCTGCTAAATTGTCATAAGCTGGTCCATAAATGAAATGCATGTTAGTCATCTCGGCATTGGAACACTGATTCATGATTAATTTTTTCACACAATACGCCACATAACAATGATGCTGTCAAATTAATATTTACATTGAATAATTGAACATTGGAGGTGGTAACTTTAAAATTTTTTTTAATGTTTGGAAAGAAGACAATGGTCATTCTTGTAAATATTCAAATTCGTTTTTTTTTTGTGAACTAGTAAAAGTATTTACGATAATTTAAATGTTTTCACTATTACAGTATGTAATTTATTTGCTTATATGCGCTGTATTTAATTCACTAATATTTTACGATTAAACTTTTAATTTATTTAACTCCCACGATTGTTGCACATATTTTCATAAGGTAAATAGAAAATGTTTACCTATTTTTATACTGTTCGCTACGAAAATTAAAATGAATCAAAAACATTTTCTTTCCGCGTAAAAAAAAACAAAATTAATTCTTTAATTAAATGATTAATACGTGTTTTTGTGAAGGTACTTGCATTACATTGGTTTTTATTTTTTATTTCGGAAAGTAAGCGTGCTCCACTGAAAACTCAAGAGGCGACAAAAATTACTAAACGCAATATATTCGGGGTGATACATTTCTGAGGGGAGGAGACAGAATGTAATGTCATATTACAGTTTCGAATGTATCTAAAAATCTATGCATTTTTCGGAAAAATGCAAGGGACAGCAAAGTTTCTAAATCAAATGAGGAACATACGTCCTTGATCGCTGAAGATCAATGGCGTAACCAAATAACATGTGGGGGGCAGAAAGTGAACCCAAAATGTATAACCGTGTAGATATTCAATATCGATAACATAATCAAGATATTGACCTCCTAAAGAGTAATAAGCTTTCTATATGTCAAATCGATATTTTAAAAAAATATAGGAGTAATTTAAGAAAACTAAAAAAATAATAAACTTTCGACACCCTGCATCTTCTAAACGAACTGTTTCCGGTTCAATATTTATAGGAAATTTATTGTTAACATGACCTCAGGTATCACCCCCTTGAACATTGACATGTCTTTTTTAAACACCCTGTATATATTGGCAATAAATAATCTTTCTTCACAACTCGTTAATCGACAAAGAAATTGTTTTCTTTTTCGTCAATTTATTATAATTATATATTTGTATTAGTTTATGATTATTATAATTTTGTATTACGTATTATAAATTTGTGTAACTAATTCTGCATTTGAATATGGTGCTACATTCCGGATAAAAATTTGATTGTCTGTCTATTATTGTTTAGTCGTCCATTATGCGCGTTGCTACACCTTGTCTTTTTACATCATGTTTATGATATAGCCTATAAGGCATGACGGTTCCCGGCGCGTGTCAGGAATCACTTCCGACATAACCTCCATCCAGCAATAAGGGTACGTGCACATACAAAGCGGAACCGAACGAGGCGGAGCGGAGCGGAAAAGGTGCTAAGCACAAGTCAACGTATGTTGATAATGGTGTGCATATCGCAGGCAAGTCTGAGAGGGTGGGAGCGTGTCGTGACCAAGCGGATCGCTTCAACAAAGCACATGCTGTAAGCTGTTTCGTTATTAATTATTACTAATATTCACTAATTAACCGGCCATCAGTTACTACATTTCTTGCATTAAGAAATTTTTCCCAACAAAACATTTCCTCTGTCATCCATATTATTTTTTTGATCTATGCAAGTACCAACAATGCTTATAATTAATCATACTTTCCACATAAAGCATTGGTTATCAGGCGTTTCCATAAAAAATTGTCGTTTTTTCTAAAAATTTGCTCGTTTGTTTATGAATCACATTTAAGAAATGCTGCTGACTCATGAAAATTCGAAAAGTTAATTCTTTATTGAAAAAGTTGCTTTTAGCACGAAACATATGCTCCATAATGATGGCGACTTGTGTATTTTCGCCTTTTCCGTAAAATAAGGAAGACACTTTTAGTTAAATTATTTTTATTACATTACTTTGTTTACATCATTGAACAAACAGTATGCTATTTTCTTCTCCCTGCTGCCTGTTATGTAAAAAATGTAAAAATAATTACCTTAGCTTTTTATTTAACTGTACTGAAACTTAGTAGAGAATTGTTTAATACTCATGGTTTGCAGCAATAAACATATATGGGTTGTTAAGCTTACGGTATATTGTTGTAATCGGTAAAAAGGAAAACGCCTAGGAGAATTAAGATGTTATTACGCTACCAATTTAACTATAAATGTATGTGTTGCAATCACGCATCTATCACCGCCTACGGATATTGTGCCTTTACAACGCTATATTGCTAAACGCCTAGTTAGTAATCATCATTTACGACAAAATACTAATTAATCTATGCAAGTTTTAAGTGTAATATCTTCGATGCGAAGACGAATGTTTGCTCTAGTGATTATGACAACGGTATATACTAGGTAAGTACCTTAATGAAAGTAGTTTCACACACTTTAGAAAATATAATATTGTAATTTCATATTTTAAACGTGCGTATGTAAAAAAAGTGTAACAAATACACAAAATTATTTCCAAAAAATTTCTGTTATACAGGGTGAGTCAGTTTTTTGTAGACAAACTTTAACAGGAGATAGAACACATGTTTCTAAAAAGAAAAGTTCCTATAAACATATGTCAGAAGGCTTCGTTCCGAGATACAGGGTGTTGAATATAATTTTTTCTCAAATTTTCATTATAACTCATAAACGAATGCTTAGATTTTTTCATGTTGGGGGATAATGTCTATTAATTAAGGGGCATAAAACAAGGATAAGAATGTTCACAAACTTGCACAGTGGCGGAGTGGAGGGGTGCTAACCCTTTCATAAACAGAACTTCTACGCCAATGACTATTTTTAAAAAACTGTTATTTTCATTATCTACATACAGTTTAACAAAAATAATGTACCTTCTTCTGTTTCGAAATTCCTGTGCGTTTCCGAGTTATTTTGATTTTAGTGTTTGATGTGGTATAACGCTTTATGTGAATAATTGAATATAAAGTTTTTAATAAAAAGATATAATAAAACATTTAGAGCCATTTTAGTACCTAACGATCGTTTCTTTAAAATTTCAAATACATTTTCATTTATAAATAGGTAGGTTATCGGTTTTTTAGTATCCATTGTTATTATCCTCGTATAAAAAGAAATGCATAATTATTATTGTTATGCGGTCAATACTTTCTGTATAATTATGTATGTATCAATTTCGCCATAAACATGTATGTAGTTTTTAAGTGAGATTCTAATAAGTTATAGACCTCTGCTCACTTGCTCTCATTAAAGAGCCGCCACTGTATCAAGCCATACTCAAATAGAAGACTCTTGTAAATTGAAATCTGTTTAGTACACTAATTTTAACAATCCTTATTTATTATTGTAATTAATAATTGTGAAATTAATAAGAATTCTTAACAATAACGATTTACAAATAAATAACAGTAACACTAGTATAATAAAATTAAACACTTTGTTCAAAATGTAAACCGTTCTTTTCAATACACATTTCACAGAACGTCTTTAGTTAACTAAATGATGCACCCTTATTTCATTGCAACAAAATATGATACTCCTTGGAAAACAAGTAAGTATTAAATTTTATATTTTGAAACGACAGTTTGACTTTTACAAACACTTGCTTCATCTTGAATAATTTCACTGTTATTAATTATTGTTTTTAAGTTCAATAAGTTATTTCATTTGATTTGCCAGCTTTTAATTAGTGTAACATGCCGTTTACATTTACAAATAGCGAACAAGCCGACATTCATTTTATTTATGGGTTCGCAAATGGGAATTCAAGGTACGCAGCTAGGGAGTATCGGAGAAGATTTCCAAATAGACGACAACCTCATCATTTCGTTTTTGTGAGTATCCATCGTCGATTTGTTAACCAGGGTTTGAAAAATGTAGATGGGGGCCGACAGAACAACCGTGGACGAGATAGAATTGGAGAGGGTATATTGCGTGAATTTAATAGGAACCCCACGACAAGTACTCGACGTACTGCTGTTGCTCTTGGTATTTCCCAAAGTAAAGTTTCCCGGGTTTTAAAACGGGATCACAGACGCCATATCATTTTCAACCTGTTCATGGTTTATGTCCAGGTGACGCCGAACGAAGATTTAATTATTGTAGGTGGGTTCTTAACTCCATTCAAAATAATAGAGATTTCTTATCCAACATACTGTGGACTGATGAATCCTGTTTTACTCGTCGTGGTATCGTAAACTTTCACAATCTGCATATATGGGCACATGAAAACCCACATGCCATTCGACCAAGAAGTTTTCAACATGAATTTAGTACAAATGTCTGGATTGGAATTTACGGCAACCACGTGTTTGGACCTTATTTCTTGCCACAACGTGTAAATTCAGAAAATTTCCTACAATTTTTAGAAGAAGAACATGTTAATATGTGGGAAGGCATTCCTTTGAATTTAAGAGGACATTCTTGGTTTCAGCTTGATGGATGTCCGGCCCATTATGGCAGAAATGTAAGAAATTGGCTAAACAATAACTACCCGGGGAGGTGGATAGGTCGTGGATTTAACGCCACTTGACTTTTTTGTATGGGGATTCATGAAGGAAAAAGTATATACCACTCCGGTTAATACACTTGAAGAACTTCACAATCGCATCAGAGATGCTTGCAATGAAATAAGGGTGCATCATTTAATTAACTTAAGACGTTCTATTGTACGTCGCTGTGAAATGTGTATTGAAAAGAACGGTTTACATTTTGAACAAAGTGTCTAATTTTATTATACTAGTGTTATTGTTATTTATTTATAAATCGTTATTGCTAAGAATTCTTATTAATTTCACAATTATTAATTAAGTATTGTTACAATAATAAATAAGGATTGTTAAAATTAGTGTACTAAACAGATTTCAATTTACAAAAGTCTTGTATTTGAGTATGGCTTGATACAGTGGCGGCTCTTTAATGAGAGCAAGTGAGCAGCGGTCTATAACTTATTAGAATCTCACTTAAAAACTACATACATGTTTATGGCGAAATTGATACATACATAATTATACAGAAAGTATTGACCGCATAACAATAATAATTATGCATTTCTTTTTATACGAGGATAATAACAATGGATACTAAAAAACCGATAACCTACCTATTTATAAATGAAAATGTATTTGAAATTTTAAAGAAACGATCGTTAGGTACTAAAATGGCTCTAAATGTTTTATTATATCTTTTTATTAAAAACTTTATATTCAATTATTCACATAAAGCACATTACTTAACTTAGTACCACATCAAACACTAAAATCAAAATAACTCGGAAACGCACAGGAATTTCGAAACAGAAGAAGGTACGTTATTTTTGTTAAACTGTATGTAGTTAATGAAAATAACAGTTTTTTTAAAAAATAGTCGTTGGCGTAGAAGTTCTGTTTATGAAAGGGGTTGAGCACCCCCTCCACTCCGCCACTGTGCAAGTTTGTGAACATTCTTATCGGTTGTTTTATGCCCCTTATTTAATAGGCATTATCCCCCCAACATGAAAAAAATCTAAGCATTCGTTTATGAGTTATATGAAAATTTGAGAAAAAAAAAATTATATTCAACACCCCGTATCTCGGAAACGAAGCCTTCTATGACATATGTTTACAGAAACTTTTCTTTTTAGAAACATGTGTTCTATCTCCTGTTAAAGTTTGTCTACAGAAAACTGACTCAACCTGTATACCTACATAATGATTAATCCATTATAAGCTACTCTAAACCATCTCTGAATTGGAAAACTTACACATTAGCTGTTGTAACATTAAGGTAGACTAAATATGAAGTGCTTAAATGTAATTCTGCCACAATCATTAATTGGTCAAATAGACATTAAAATATATAAATAAAGCAAAACAATATGTATGCAAATATACCTTCAATACTATGTGAAAAATTTTAAATTGCATCTTACTATACATTCAGAAATATGACAAAACCAGAAAATAACATTTACAATGTATTGAAAAACAAAAAATGAAAAATCAAAAATTGAAAGAAATAATTGAATTTATTGATGGTTTTGATAAGGTTGTACACTGTACAATGGCGTATAAATCAGAATTCGCTACAGTTACGTAGGTGTTCATCGCAATATGTTTTAAGTTGATAGAGTTATATTCATTTTCATAAGAAATAATTAGAGCATATCTAATACGATAAAATTTGTTAGTTTTACTACTTAATACACTTTTTCTATAGCAATTGTTAAAGTGTGCTTTGAACAACCCAAATCAATAAATAAAGTTTCCTTTTAACCGCAAGAGTAGATAAAGTTGAACTTTAACAGCAAGGGTAGATAAAGTAATTTACTCTTTTTAATTTTTATTTATATAAATATACAACTTATTTTTTATTTTTATTTGCATTAATAATAACTTCAATGTTGCAATTTACATTTCCAGAAATACCAAATTTTGGAACAGAACCTGTTTCATGTGAAAAACGTACAGACGACGTAGAGTTACATAAACTTTCTATTCCACAGAGTATTTTCTTTAATACATTTTTTTCGCTACTGAGTCTTCTATTTAAGTTTCGGCGACGGAAGCTGACTTCCATCGCCCTATATGCTTTACTGATGAGATTTTCTGTTTTTAGGCCAAAATGATAGAGAAAAACTAATTTAAACATAAAAACATAACTTTGAAAAACACGATCTATTTTTACATAATAATTGACAGTTATATGTACATTTTTTTTTGGCCAAAGCCTTTTAGATATTTTGATTATATTTTATTACATTTTATTTGTTGTTTATTAGTAACATTTACTGCCATCAGGTGGGCACCAGAATTTGTCAGCATTGTGGATGCAGAGCGGCGAAAACAATAGCCAGTGTACATTTCTGAATTCGGTAATTTCAAAAAATCGGCAATTTTCTTAGGAATATTATACAAGGTAATTATACCCACAGGTTGACCTGTACACTTTCTCTGTCGATAGTTGATGAAGAACTTTTGGTGAGGCACGTTTTTAGGACGTAAAGCAACGTATTTTCTCACGATATTCAAAACATTTACACCACATTCCTTATCAGTGATGCTAAATGGGCGATCTTGCTTAGTTCTTGTGTCAATAACTGAGACGATTATGACAGATTTTCAATCATAAACATTACAACTTTCTGCCTTGTACAATTCATTGGACCCACACGCTCCATACGAATCCAGTACCGCAACAACTTGTAATTTAACAGCCAAATTATGAAGTCACCATTTCTAAACGTTTTACCTTCACAAATAGATAGTAGTCATCTGAAGCTTCAAATCTCATAACATCATCCGATTCAAAGACTTTTGACTTTTTAGACTTATAACCATCCTTCAGCTTCTTCAGCAATGCAATCAGTTTTGCTGTGTCTGAAAACATTATGTGTAATTATTTGATAGAGCACATACACTTGACATTTATTTACTTTGAAATGTCACAATTTTCATTCACTAGCAGCGTAGACTTTATCATCGAGTAATGCGACCACAATGTTGATGGCTTCTATTTCCTTGACTGCCAGAAGTACCTTTTCACTCATATGGTTTATATCTTATCACGACATAACGGCGCAGACAAAACCGGCGCCGACATAACGGCGCTGACAAAAGGGTGCAGACAAAAAGGGCGCTGCGACAAAACGGCGCTACGACAGAACAGCGCAGGTAGAACCGGCGCTGGCAAATAGGGCGCTGCGACAAAACGGCGCTACGTCAAAACGGCGCATATTTTCATGATGTTTGGGCGCTATGTACTGTAATGGTATTTATCGTTTTTTGTTTGTTTGTTTTCCGTTCTTTTTTTCTATCCTGTGGTACCTACCTATCCTGCTAACCAAAATTATCCTCCAGCCATAATCTTCCACATTATAAACTAATTTCATAATCTACTATTAACTACCATTTTGTAATTAGAATACCATCGTTAATAGATAAAAATGAGTTCCTTATGCATAGTATATTAAGATAATTACTGCCATTAGAAAATAAGTTCTTTTTTGAAAAAGGAAACACGGTATAAATAAAGGTAAGAAATTTAATATCCCTTCAGTCTTTCTACAAAATTGGTGAACACAATGTTGGAATTCGTGGACAGTCAAAAAGGTGCAAAACTTCTTCTTGACGATGGTTTTCTATACCGAAAGGAAAGGGTACGTAAAATAACTTATTCTTATTTATTATGATTATAATGGAAAGATTCCATTTAATGGCATTTTATGCATGAAAATCTTTTAAAACAATGTATACCTTCAAAATTTTATTTATTTAACATTAACTTAATAAATAATGAATTTCAACGAAGTTAAGCCTGATTAAATGTCAATAAGTAATTTTCATTTTGAAGTAGTAGGTAACTGAGCTTATGTGTTTTTTCATTTAGAATGGGGCTAACGAAAAAGTAATATGGCGATGCGTAAAACAGCACAGTACAGGATGTAAAGGAAGATGTTGGACGAAAGGCGACGACGTCATATGGAAGTCAGAAAATCATAATCATATTGCCCACAACGATGAAAGTATTGCAAGAAAACTTATTGGTGATATTAAAGAGAGGGCTTCCACCCACACTGGCACTCCAGGACAAATACTGGGAGAAGAGTTGCAGAATGCGCCAACAGCAGTTAACTGTAAGTTTCCCCCAGTCAATGCATTTAAACGGACCATTCAAAGAATGAGAATTGCTGGTGGTAGAGGCCTCCCAGCGCCAAATTCGTTTCGAGATCTGCAAATAGTTGGTGATTATCGAAGAACATTTAGAGACTTTTCGATAGTGGAGCTGAAGACGAAGATCGATTTCTAGTTTTTCGACTGAAAATAATTTAAGATTAACGTCGCAATGTGAGCATTGGTATGCCGATGGAACTTTTAAAACGACTCCACCTCTTTTTTGTCAACTTTATACCATTCATGGATTTCGAAACAACAATGTTCTTCCAACTGTATATGCGTTACTTCCAAATAAAAGAAAGGCAACCTATGTACGCCTGTTGGAAACGCTAAAAAGTTTGCAGGCGGAATTACACCCTACTTCGGTGATGGCCGATTTCGAACCAGCAGCTTACGGTGCATTTGAAGAAGTGTTCCCCCAGTGTCAAATACGAGGTCGTTTCTTCCACTTTTCACAGTGTATTTACAGAAAAATTCAAGTAAGTCGCGATCTCCTGCAAAGATATACAGAAAATGTTGATTTTGCATTGCAAGTCAGGCAACTGGCAGCTCTTGCGTTTGTACCAGCAAACGAAGTTGTGCAAAGTTTTGAGGCCCTGGAGGAGGGTACATTTTTTACAGAAAACTTAAATATTTTGCAACCTCTCCTGCATTATTTTGAAGAAACGTGGATAGGAAGGTATGACAGACGACGTGGTAGTTTGCAGCCAATGTTCCCCATTACGATGTGGAATTGTTACGGCGGCACCATCTACGATTTACCGAAAACCAACAATTCGGTGGAAGGTTGGCATAGACGATTTTCATCGCTCATATCGGCATACCATCCGTCGATATGGAAATTTATCGACGCTCTGTAGAAGGACCAATCACTTAACGAAAAATTGTGGAAGAAAATGTAGCAGGACACCAACCGCCTCCAAAACGTCGAACTTACAACAAACTGCGGACAACATCCGTGTAATAGTGGCAGACTACGGAAACAGGGATATATTTGACTATTTGCGAGGCATAGCTCATAATTTTGAGTTACAGGCACATTCATAAACATTATTCATATATTTCAAATCTTGTAAATATTTGCAATTACAATAAAAATTAGAAAATACAAATAATTTGCAAGTATGTATATTTTAAATAATGATATCATCTTGTAAACATATATCATTTATATAAAGCGCGGCGCTGTTTTGTCGCAGCGCCCTTTTTGGTCTGCGCCGTTTTCTCCACGCTGTTCTGCCGCAGCACCCTTGTTGTCCGCTCCCTATTGTCAGCGCCATTATGTCGGCGCAGTTTTTGTCTGCGCCGTTATGTCGTGGAATCTTTGACTCATCCATAAAACTGTATTTTATCGTCTTGTGTAACAAATAACTATTTTTCACTTTAAAAGTAGATATAGTCCTGCCAAGAAAACAAAGTCCCTGAAGGTGGCGCTTTGATGTCACCCTTGTCTGAAAGGTACATTCGGGTTAAAAAGTATGAAGGCCGAAAATTTAAATGTGACGTGCTGGTGATATTTGCATTAACTAGGATTTAATTGACTATATTAGTTAATTTCCTCACATTTGGTGTAATTACATGAAATACAAAACTCAAGTCTCCTCAAAAAACAATTTTTCTTAAGGTGACGCTTAGATTGAAATAATTGCAACGTAAATTTAAGAAAAATTACTTTTTGGGGAGTCTTTTGAGTCTCTTGTATTTCATGAACTAGGATTTTATTAAGTTCAAAATATGAAATAATTCGAACAGTGAGGTCAGTTGAATACTCAGTATTCGAATTACTATTAACGGAAATAATTATAAACCACTTAGCTCATTTAATTTTATTAAAAATATTGATAGATTTACAAATAAACATCGAAGTTAAATTGTTTAAACGTTATTAATTAGAGATAGAAAGCTAATAATAAATAAAAACAAGCAAATAACTGTAAAACTGCTTGGCTCATAATTAATTTTATGAAAAACGTACAGAGATTTACAAATAAACATCGGAATTAAGTTATTCATAAAATACACTTAGAAATTGTATGCAAACATAACAAAAATTAATAACCGGCATATAATTAGCAAACCGCTTAGCTCATAATTCAAAACATTCAAGAGAATTTACAAATAAACATCGAAACTAAGTTATTTAAAAGTTATTAATAAAATATACTTAGAAAAATTTATGAAAGCTAACAAAAATTAATAACAGGCAAGTTCATAATTAATTTTATGAAAAGGATTAAATTGAACCTCCTGCCTCTTCATCTTCGTTATCACTACTTGTTTCCTCGCAATCGGAAGAACCTGTGTTTACTTTGAAAGACAATCTTTCCACTGCTTCATCCAGCAATGTATCACATTCCCACATTTCTTGTGCTACAATGTCAACGTGAGCACAATTCTTTTGCCAATCCGATAAGCTGATATCGGTAAAATCGTTTCGAACTAAATTTTCAATTCCACTACCACGTTGACAAACATTATTCATCGCAACCTTGTGTTTTGCAAAACTACAAATTAATTCTATCGGATTAAGCTCGCAATGGTACGGTGGCAAGCGAAGTACAGTGTGGTCGTGCTGCTTTAATAAGTCGTCAACATAGAAAGTTTTGTTGTAATTAAATTTCTTCACTAATTCTACCAATTCTGTTTTTCGCATGTTGTAGAAACCCTATTATTTTCCAGCCACTCACGAATAGTTGCCTTCCGGGCAGATTGCCTTGGTGATATTTAGTCAACCTTCTGCTGCCCATTTAGACTGCGCCCCTCGTTCGCAACTATCGATGCTTTCCGCGTCTGCTCTACCACCGATCAGTTATAGGATCCGTATGCGAGTTGCATCGTCCATTTTTGAAAAACGAACTTTACGATCGATAGCCGTCGATCAATCACTATACTAGTTTTTTTATTGTTCAGTTTTTTAATATTACAAAGGTTGTATTTATGTTCAATAAAAGTGTACGTGAGATTCAATCAATAGTTAACGAAGCCTTACAAAGCAAAAATACATATTGGTCTTTCGAACGCAGATAATCAAGAATTTACAAGATTTGATTTAACCAGTGATACAATCCATTAATGTGAGCTTGCAGTTGATTATATTGCAAAACTGTGTTGGCCAGCTGCATATCGATTTACTTACCGCTATCGCAATAGCAATGCAACAGGTGTTTAAACTTTAACCTGTGTACACATGATTTGAAGAAAATTCTTCAGAAAAACAAAAGGTTAGAAAAATACGCAACGTCAAGGTTAGTGTGTATATCTTAATTATTTACCTTTTTTTCCATTCTTAAAGCCTTTAACTTGATTTTATTGCATTTATTAATTTCCTTTATATATGATTTGTCATCATTGATTAGTATAGCTAATCAAGTGGCATTTGCTAGAAAATTAGTTAGTTTTTTTTTAATTGCTTTAGTGATTACAGTTGTTAGCGAGTCAATTGACTGGTTAAAATTTAAAACGATGGCAGATTTGGCTAAAGGCGAATGAAGATATGTAAAAAACAGTTTACTATGTTTTATTGATTATTTTAACACTGTTAAAAATATACAGGGCTGTAATTTAACAGCCGTCTAGCACAATGTGAACTTTTACTTCCACAATTTAATAAGGCACAATTATGTATTGAAACCGATGATAAAGATTGTGATCAAAATTACACTACAGTAGAGTAAGCGCGCAATATATGGACCACCGTAAGGATTTTCTCAAATAAAACTCCGAATTTTAAAATGTAATAAGCCTTATTTATTTTAAACAGTTCTATAATTGTTTGCTACCAAACATTACTAATAAAATTCTTGAAAAAAAAACATCTTAGACAATAAACAGTTTCTAAAATAAGCATGCCATTGCAAAAAGTGAACATAATATGGACCACATGGTTTCAAATATGGACCATGGTCAATTTGGTTCAAAATAATAGAAAAATTGTTAGTCGTATTATGCGTAAAATTAAATCAGTCAATTAGTAGTGCTTAGATTAATCATTGGTACATAATTCGCACACAAAGGCAGCCATTCCTTCTATGCCAGCATACTCTTCACGAGCCCATTGCCTACAAAGTACACATTGGATCCATTTCTCTCCATGAATATCTTCAGAGAAAAGTCCATTACAATACAAGCATTTACCATTTTCATTTTGGGAACGATCCGGACTTTCATCTGTACTATCATTGACTGAATAGTCACTCTCACTAGAACTTACAGGAGATTCTCTATTTTTTGAGATCTTTCTTTTCTTCTGGGCTATTTTCTTTGGCGTTTGCTTTGATTTATTTTTTATGTTTAACGGTCTCTTCTTCAGTTTATCTATTTCTTCTTTCCTTTTCATCGATGTTTCTAAATCTTGCTTGTAAGGTGAAGATGTCAAAATCATAGATTTGGTGGCCTTTTTTCCTCTGTTACTGACAGTTCTTCAAACGTGGTATGGGCTGCAACACCTTTGGCGACAAATATTTAGATGGTGTGGAAGGACCAGCCAATGAATCCTCCGTAGTGGTAGTCGGCTCTTTGGTTTGTAAGTTTGCGTGGTAATTTATATCAGCTCTCGGAGTAGAAAGAGGTTCATTCACAGATTTATGTTCCGGAGTTTCAACAGCTCCTGCCTCAGGTAAGCAGTTATCGTGATTATCATTGACAGGTGTCATTATATCGCGTGGTGGGTCATTAGAAGATTCTTCTACTGGAAGATATTCGTCAATAAAGTCATGATCTTGAAAGATATTTCTGTTAACGGGATATATCCCAGTTGTACGAAAACCATTAAGGGCCAGTTCTGCGCTCTGAGCTCTTATATAGGCTAGACCAAATAATTCCGCTATGTCATAATGGGTCACGGCTTGAGTTTGCATTCGTACCCATTTGCGAGTTTCTTCAGCCAAGTATTTTTTCAATGGACCCATAAATGTTTTATCAAGGGGCTGTATTTTGTGACTTGAGTGTGGAGGCAGTGACAGCAAGCGAACGTGATTTTCTCTAGCTAAATCCACTACCTTGATATTTCGGGTGTGGCTTGCATATCCATCCAAAATCAGGAGAACCGGCGATGCAGCAGTTGGTTTCACGTGCTGTAAAAAGTGTTCGAATCACTGAGTAAATAATTCAAGTTGTATCCAACCTGATGGATGACAAGCATGAATGGCACCAGGTGGAGCGCCTTTCATCAGTAATGGATTGTCCCGTTTTCTCGGGAATATCATCATTGGAGGGACAAATGTGCCTCCTGCGCTCATACATATCACACAAGTGATTGTTGATCCATGCTCTGCGGACGTTACAGTTCCTATTTGTTTTTTGCCCTTAAGTGCCAGTATCTCCGGCATTTTTGATGGCACGACTGAAATTCCCGTTTCATCTACATTATAAACATTTGTCGCAGGATACTTGAATTCATTCATAGAGCTCTCCAACAAGTCAAAAAATGCGTTTACATTTATTCGGTTAAAACCTTTCATTTTTGCGATTGATGTGCCTGTTGGACGGCGAAATGATAGGTTAGGATGGCGCTTAAGGAATAACCTCAACCATGTTCTGCCCGCAGATTCATTTTCTTGTGAAAACGAGTGCTCTATATTATTTCTTTCCGCTAGCTGGTAAGCTAGACCAAATCCAGATTTTTCCATTTCAAGAATATAATCGGCTAATTCATCTTCCAGTTCACTTGGTAACGTCGATTTTCTCCCAAGTTTATGATTAGTAGTGTCACTAAGTGATTGGTGTTCTATTTTTGAAAAACGTATAAGCGTAGTTTTCGGTACAACGTATGTTTTGGATGCTTTCAAAAAGCCCATTTTCTTTTCTCGTACAGCTTTTATTGCGCCTACCATTGCATTTTTGTCCTACGCTTGTCTGGTCTTCTCTTTTGTTAGAGATGCCATCCTGAAACATAACAATTAAACATAAGTGACTGTTTGTAATATGGACCACTAGTCCATATTTAACACATGCCGATGGTCCATATTGCAATACTGATATATTTCGAGGTTAATATTTTTATTCAGGAAATTGTAATAACTATAGGATGTTACAACTTAATATCAATAATTGTAAAATAACTCACCTTTCATTTGGTTTAATCCACTTTCACATCGAATAATATTTATTAAAGTGATGAGCTTACGTATTTATCTAAAAAATTACATCGGTATTTGACGAAAACGAAAAATGGGCCCCGTGGATACGTTTGTGCACAATGCCTTACAGCAAACGACTGGCCGACTGTTGGAGGGTCGAGGTTTAATATGCGCTGACCTTCGACTCGATACAACGAACGTTGTTTGCGAAACGCCAGTGGTCCATATTATGGGATTGGTCCATATATGGCGCACTTACTCTACATGTACCCGAAAGGGAAGATTTTGATCGTACTTTACCACCGGCCTCGCCACGTAATACTCACATTGAGAATAATATTGACAATAATTTTGGATTTTCGAATATAAAATTACCTTCTATTACATTACCTACCTTTGATGGTAAATTTGACCAATGGATATTTTTCAGAGATACTTATTTCATTAATACACAATAATAATGCTACTTCAGACATACAAAAATTTCATTATTTACGCCTTTCTTTAAAGGGCATTGCTGCTGAAACAGTTGGTTCACTCTACGTTTCTGATGCGAACGACCGTTTTGAAAATAAGTAACTTTTGATTAACAATCACATTAAAGCACTCTTTAATTTACCTGTACTCGTAAAGGAAACGCATCAGGGACTGAGAGAACTTTTAGATGGTATACAAAGACACATGAACGCCTTGGGGGGCTTTCAAAATGCCCACAGAACATTGGGATGCTCTCATAATTCACATCATTTCATCAAAATTTGACAATGCCACAAAACGAGCTTGGGAATCAGAAAATAATATTTTAGCCAACATTCCCACATTACAAAAAATTATAGATTTTTTGAAAGAGCGTTGTCGAATTTTAGAGTCACTTGACCAGACAAACAGCAATTTGAGATCTCAACCTACACAAATTAAATACGTTAATAAACCTGACAAAACATTTCTTACCGTTACACAACAAAACAAATGTTGCTTTTGTAAAGGTGAACATCTCATTTATTCTTGTCATAATTTTTTGCAACTAACAGCTCTTGAAAAATTAAACTCAGCTAAACAATTACGACTATGTATTAATTGTCTTTGTTTTGGACATCTTACAAAGGACTGTAGGTCAACTGGTTGTAAAAAATGTAGTAAATATCATCACACTCTTTTCCATTTTTCCAGAATAACGACAACAATAAGACACAGCCAACAAAAGAGGCTGTACCACCTGAGCAAAACACTAACAATTTGCCCGTCAATTCTTCTACATTGCAAACATCTCTCAATTTGACAACTCATGTTACTTGTTACCCTAAAGGTCAAATTTTACTATTTACCGCCATGGTAAAAATATTAGATTCCTTTGGAAAACCAAAATTATGTCGGGTGCTTCTTGACAATGGAAGCCAATCAAACTTCCTATCTGAAAGATTATGCAATATATTACAACTTCCAAAGGAAACATTGAAACTTTCTGTCATTGGTATCAACCAAATTACAGAAAACATTTCTTATAGAGTTCTAGTCACGATTCAATCTAAACATACTGGTTACGAAAAGAAAATACCTTGTTTAGTTTTACCGACTATCACAGGCAACGTACCCTCACTTTCTTTTGATCTTAGCACTTTAAAGATTCCCAAAAATATTGAATTGGCAAGATAATACCTTTAACAGCAGCAGATACATTATGGGAATTGTTATGTATCGGACAAATTAAACTCGGAAATAATCTCCCCATCTTACACAAAACTAAACTAGGCTGGATTGTGTCAGGGAATATGCTTTCCAATGCCAACTACAACTTCAAAACCTCTTGTCACTTTTCACAAGCTTCTAATTTGGATAAGCAGCTCTGTAAATTTTGAGACTTGGAAAACTATACACAAACCAAATTTTATTCAGCTGAAGAGTCTTCATGTGAAGAGCATTTTAAACAAAACGCTCGTAGAAACGAAGAAGGTCGTTTCATTGTCTCTATCCCACTCAAACTACCCATAACCAAAGTAGGTCACTCAAAAGCGAACGCATTACAACGATTTTTAAGCCTTGAAAATAAATTAAACAAAAGGCCGGCCTTAAAATTACAATATTCAAATTTTATACAAGGATACATGAAACTAAATCACATGCGTTTAGCTTCAAATCAAAATGATGACTCTGGATTCTTTTTGCCACATCACGCAGTCATAAAAGAGAGTTCTACAACAAAAAAACCAGAGTTGTCTTTGATGGTTCAGCTAAGTCAGATTCAGGTTACTCTTTGAATGATTTAATGATGGTCGGACTTAACATTTAGGATGACTTATTATCAATTTTATTACGATTTAGGCAGTATCCTATAGTATTGAGTGCCGACATAGAAAAAATGTATCGTCAAGTGTTAATTGAAGACGAGCAACGTTCATTACAAAAAATGTTTTGGCGTTTTAATAGTGATGAAGAAATTTCTGTTTACGAACTTAACACGGTTACATACGGTACCGCTTCGGCATTCTATCTTGCCACTCGTGCCTTACAAGAATCACCTTCATAGTGAAACAAACCCCTTCATTAGTTCCATCATCTTACATGATTCCTACGTTGACGACTTGTTAACTGGAGACCAAACAACTGATGAAGTAATGTTAATTAAAAATGAAATTTCATACGGCTTACAGCAATTTGGATTTTCTCTTAGAAAATGGCGTAGCAATGATAAAACCATTCAGCTTAACGAGGGTGATAAGATTCTTTCAATAGGTCAATCCGAACCTAACAAAACGCTTGGTTTACTTTGGAATTCTTATTCTGACTCCTTGGAATATTCGATCACCCAACCAGATTGCCATAGTAAAAGTACAAAGCGGCAAATTTTGGCCTCAATTTCCCAAGTATTTGACCCTCTTGGTCTTTTGTCACCGGTAACGATCACTGCAAAGGTCATTTTGCAGCAACTTTGGAAATTAAAAATATCTTGAGATGAGTCCGTTCCTATAGATCTTCACATAACTTGGTCTACTTACAGAATTCAACTAATCCAACTTAATAATCTTCAAATAACGAGACATGTTCCTTGTTCTAACTCTGTTTCAATTCAAATAAACGGCTTTTCCGACGCTGCAGAACCGGGATATGGAGCTTGCATTTATATACGTTGTGCTGATTCTCTTGGCAATTGCACATCTAATCTGCTATGTGCAAAGACACGAGTCTCCTATTAAACAAAGTACTATCCCTAGACTTGAACTTTGTGCAGCTCTTCTACTCTCTGAACTTATGAGTAACGTTAAATCCGCCATGAAACTTGATTTTGATTCCACGGTCTACTGGTGCGATTCCACCATAGTGCTTGCATGGATTCAAACGTCTCCACACTTGCTAAAGACATTTGTAGCCAATAGAATTTCTCATATACAAACCTTGACCGAATCCCACACATGGAAATATATCAGCACTACCGACAACCCTGCTGATTGTCTTACAAGGGGTATGTTACCTTTAAGGCTATTAGACTGTCCTATTTGGTTTCACGGCCCTAAATGGCTCGCTTCTCCTCAGGACGAATGGCCCAAACCAGAACGTCCATCTAACACTGAACTTCCGGGTACTCGCAACACCATACTTTCGTTAACTAATACTGTGAGTACAACCCCAACCTTTGAGCTCTTCAAAAAATATTCCTCCCTCACAAAACTTGTTAGAATCGTTGCATTTTTAATACGTTTTAGAAATAATTGTCAAATTAAGCTTACAGAAGGACACGTGAGACGCTTTGATCCTCTCTCGTCTGCTGAACTAGAATTTTCACTCCACAAGCTTATCCAAATTGCACAACTTGAAGCCTTTTATGATGATTACAAATCTTTAACAAGATTTAATAAGCTGAGTTCAACAACCAAACTTCTACCGCTAGGTCCATTTATTGACAACTCTGATAAACTCCTTCGAGTTGGTGGACGTATTCGTAATTCTGAATATGAGTTTGACAAAAACATCCCGCAGTTTTACCCGATAGGCACCCTTTGACAATTCTAATAGCTCGTAATGAGCACCTTAGATTGCTGCATGCTGGGCCACAGGCCTTACTAGCTTCCCTAAGACAAAAATACTGGCCTATTTCAGGAAGAAATTTATGTAAAAAATAGTACACGATTGCGTCACTTGTTTTAGGTTCAATTCCAGCCCACAACAATATTTGATGAGCAATCTTCCTGAGGCCCGATTTACTCCTACTAGACCGCTTTTAAAGGTAGGAGTAGACTATCCGAGTCCCTTTTTAATGCGGGACAGGAAGGGCCGTAATTTTAAGGTCACCAAGGCGTATGTAGCTCTTTTTATATGTTTTGCCACTAAGGCAATACACACTGAAGTTGTTGGTGATTTGACAACCGAATGTTTTTTAGCAGCCTTGAAACGATTCATGGCAAGGCGAGGAAAGTGTATTGAAATTTACTCCGACAATGGTTCCACATTTAGACGAGCTAATAACGAACTAAAATGTTTCTTAGCTCAACATGAGTCTAATATTGTTTCAAATCTAACAAATGATAGTATAAAGTGGAATTTTATACCACCCAGAGCACCACACTTTGGCGGTCTCTGGGAAGCCGGGATTAAGTCGGATGCAGCAAATTTTCCCTTCAATATTCCCAAATCGCAGTTATCTAACACGATTTTTTCAGAACGGCCACTTCTTATTTTTTTCGATGGAGAATTCAGAATGCCCTCGTCGCTTGACTTAACTTCATTTCTAATAATAATTATCGTTATTTACAGATTTAGTTCAGTTCAAAAAATTACCTGATTTTTTTTATAAAAGTAGCCCATTTCCTGTTGCGGCAGCTGCTAATTCCGTTGCCTTTTTCAAAGGAAATGACCACACACCTGCGCATTTCTGCCTATCGAAGTACTCGTTAACGTTTTTAATAATATTTCTGGCCTCGGAATGAACCGATTTTCTCGAAATCGTAGCCATGTGTTTAGTAGGATATTGATAATGACAATGACAATTAGTGATTTTGTACACGAATGTACATCTAAGAATTGCAACGCGTGATTGGGCAAATTGAATTCGCGCCACTTTGGTGATATTTAGTTCCCATATTTTTCGGCAGAGCTATACTTAATACATTTTTTCACTTTAAAAGTAGATATCTACATACACATTGACAATGTCACTAGTCGACGTCACCTTGTTAATTTTAGTTGAGCTTAAATTGTATCGTATGTAAATTATCGTAGCTACCACTTGAATGGGCATCATTTCAGCTATTTAACTGAGGTGTTAAAAGCTACTGGGAGGTCGGGGGGTATGGAATACCCTCAATAGAAGGGGGTACTGCATCATAAGTTATTTTTACACAAAATGAAGTCTTCTCATTTGACTTGAATTAAAGTTATCAATTGGTTTGGAAATGTTTACTTCAACACTCCTTTCAATAGCCAAAAGAGTTAACGCGAACAACCTCTCATGGCCAATCGTGTTTCTGGTGTATGTTTTTAACCGCCATACGTACAAAAAAGACCTCTCATAGGATACCGAGTTCATTGGAATTGTAAAAATAAACGAAAAAGTTCAAAAGCATAGGGAACACACTTTTCAAAGATTTGTGTACAAAAACGGCATCTCTTTCTTGAATAGTTCGTTTTTGTAAAAACATCTAACTTCAGACAGAAGAAGCTCATTGTCCAAATTGTAATATTTACATACATACTGTACACTGGCTTTGTCTACATCAGTTCCAACTAGAACTTTGCTTAAGTGGTTAAGTATATCTAGGTTGTTCTCTTGAAGCCTGGCCCTTTCCCCTCGGTTAGAATATCAATAACTGACTAGTGGATTGAAACTTTGTAGTACTTCTCTACAGATTCAAATAGAGCTTTACTCCCTCCCCAATTTTTGAGGGAAATTTGCCCTTTCTTGGCAGCTCGGCGGCACTAACACCTTTGTGAAAAACTTATCTGTTTAGAAGGATTAAAATATTTCAAGTGTGCTGTTTTTTTGCACAGGTTTCACAACTTCCTAGATCACACTACTTGACTGAAGGGTCTTTGACAGTATGTCACGTGCTAGAACTCTTCTGAGTAACAGCAGGTCAAATGCAAAGTTGAAGTCCGCCATGTTTTTTCAATAAAGCATTAGCTTGCCCACCACTGTCAGGGCCTGTCTGAGAAATCTCTCGTAGAGTCGTATCAAAATCATCTAATAAAGAACCCACTGCTTCGACAGGGCATGCCCATCTGGTATCACTCAAAGCCTACAATATTGCTGTTCCACCACTGAAGCTTTTTACACTTTTTTTTAATGTTTTCAAAAACAGCATGTCGTTTAGTTTATTTTTTAATTTGAACTACTAAAAACGTGTTTCTTATTGAGCTCACGCTTGTGCAACAACTTATAATACACAGGTTCAATATATGTGCATTGCAGTAAATGTACATTGTCATTGGGACTTCTAGAATAATTATACATGCCACTCCTTTGTATGGTCCCCTCATGTTCAAGGACCTATTATAGCAGTAAGCACGAAGATGTTTAATGTTCAAGTCCGGTGAAATCAAAACTTTCTTAAGTTCATTTGCCAGTGTTTCGCCGTCACTTCTTTTAGCACGGTAAAACCCTACAAATGACTCAGTTTACAACAATTTAGTACGTATATGTTACAAATATAAAACAATATTACAGCAAGTTAGGTGGCTAATGAAATGAAAATTGTAAAAATTAACTTACAGAATAAATACTCATCGGTTAGTAACTTTTTTACTCTCCGCTAAAATAAATGAATTGAACTAACGTTCTTTAATATGTTTGGCAATTTAGTATACAGTACAGTACCAGCATAATGGGGATTATTTTCACACAGTTTTAGATTATCTGAACTATACTCAAGAAGATGTCCAAATCGTGTGGTGCACGAGTGCATGCAGTTGAGTGTCTGAAACTGTTTTACATTAGTGCGTACAAATACTAGTACTTCCAAGATGTAAAGAGATAGTAAGGTTAATAAATAACCCACTGAGTGCATTGTTTATTTCATCTGGCTTGTAAAACGAACGGATACAAAACAGAATGTTTTATCGGTTAGAGGACTGCATCCTAGCCAAGAAAACATTTTATATCACTCTGGCCTAAATTTCATACCATCCGTTTTAGGGAAATCTAATTATCGTGGTTGGAATGAGCTTTCCTTAAACCCACCTTAGGCAAATCTGGATCATGAGCACGACCACGTTTATTGATTAGACCAATTGTCAATTGATCAGTTGAACTAAAGGAACAGCTGGTTCTTCATCTGCAGGAGTATTGTCCTTTGTAGTGGTGGTTGACTGAGCGGATGACGAGCCTAACACATCTTCTACATCTGGTTCTGGTTCGTTTCAAAGCAACTCTTTCTGGCCGTTTCTTTTTGGTTGCTGGGCCTGAGCTAAATTAGGACAGCAACGAACTCTGTCCTTTTTGTTCTTCTGACCCTAAAAAAAAAAACAGTAAGAGTAGCAAAAGAACATAAATAAGGGCAAAATATTACTAGAACACAGTGTCCGAAAGCTAAAATTCTATCTAATATGAAATGAAATGGAAAGCATTTTTCGCAATTTTTAGATTTTGGGCCCTGGCGTGCTTCTATTTCTTACGCGATTGATTTGGCAGTTATACCATTCGATAGGGAATTGAAAGGGCTACAAAAAGGGTGTTTTGACATTTGTTAACAAAATTTATAGTTCTCGCGTATTTTCGGTTAGAAAATTTTAAATGGCCGCAATTTTGAAACTGATTATTGAATTAATTATAAAAATACAAATGGGTATTTCCCAAGTTAACAACCATGCCAAGTTTGAGTGAGATCGGTCAAACCGTTCTCGAGATATAAATTAAAATGTAAGAAAAACAAAATGGCGGATATCTCGGAAACGAAGCGTATTTCGGAAAACCATCAGTCCAAATTTTGACCCATATAAATTATTTTCGAAGTTTGGACTAGTATTTTCCGGACATCCCGTACATAATTTGGAATGGAATAAATAAGAGTGAAAAACACTTAACAATAGGCCTAACTAATAAAGTTAGAAGTTGAGCTTTGTTGCGGGCCATTTATTGAACTCCAGCTAGGATACACATTTTCAATTTTTTAGCAATAAGCCCAGTTTGATGTAAACGAAGTTAGGGGAACTGCGGAAACTGACCAATAAGTTAAACCTACGCAATAACTAAAATAAACTTACCATGTCCCAGTCCATGCAATTATACAACGGTTCACTTTAAAGGTAATAGCGTTGGTCTAATTAAATTCACTTCACTTAATCACTTGTCACCTATTATCGTTTATGTGATGATAATAAAAAACCTAAAACAATATGTACGTACACATAATACTGCACTAATGTAATACATCTGCAACCAATTTTTACTGAATACGTTCCTTAATGTTCATAACTGCACTAAATACTTTAATTCACGTGAACAGATTCTTAATCTTATTTACATCAGGATTAACAATATTTAGTACAGACTTAAATTTACTTTGTAGTATCCAAAACTTCTAAGTAGTTAGATAGGATCGCTTCTAATGTTTTTTTCCACAATCATTAAATAATACTGCTGTTACAGGCTAAATACTCACTAGTGCATCCAACCCGTAAAGGCAATTTGTGCCACGGCATAGCTCAGTGGTGTGGGAGGGGTTCATACCTATTGTTGTGAAAGGGGCACTCGTCACAATTCCAAAATCGCCAAAATCGGGTCAAACTGTCAAAAAGGCGCCATCTGTTAAACATATTTATAGCGGGAAAACGTCATGAACAGATCTTAGATTGGCCTAACAGGAGACCAAAACGTTCACTCAAAAATAAACTACTTTACTACTAAAAATTCTATACCAAAGATCTTTACGCGAAGTTCCCCCAAATTTCAATGAAATTCTAAGCCGCAACATTGCGAAAATAAAACACAAAACTCTCTAAAATCTCGATAAACCTCAACGCGAAAACTATTATCTCAAATAACCAAAAATAAATGAAAATACGATAGGTAATTAGCTCTACAATTTAAAACACAAAAATACGTTCCTACAACAAAATTAAGCGTGATTGAAAATTTATAAAATTCTAAAATTTAATAAACGTCGATATCGGGAAGTTTACCTAAGTTCGAGAAAACTAAAGCTCATTTTCAAACAACAAACTGCTTACCTAAATTATCTTAAATAGCTGGTGTCAATATTCGCCTTACTAAAATTATTGTAAATTGAAATAACAAAATAATAACAGATTATAACAAAAATATTGCGCCCTCTTTGTAAAGCACGGCCACAAATAATTTTAATACAAATTCGTCAGTATAATAGATATGAATAAAAAAAACACTCAGATAAATTTTGAATCATATTAGGAATGAATACGCATGCACTGAAAGTTAATCGACACAAAAATCTAACATGAATGTCAAAAGTCAGCGTATTCAAACGTCGGCATATACAACAAAGAAATATAATATACAATAATTTTGTCAACCACTGCAAACAAAATACACAAAAAAGGTTACCTTGTATTCGGAACAGACCCATTGTTATACAGATACTTAGTATATCCAGAATATGGCCCCGACGGCGGCGGAAATATACTCAATGTAGAAACTCGAACTCCAAATATGTTTGAACTCGTGAATATTAGTAGAATAGCTACACCACTTCTGTCCCACTTTTGTCACTAAATTTGTCACCAGATTTGGGAAAAGTCACCAGAAAAGTCATTGGATTTTAAGATTGGTAACATTGCCCGCTTCAAGGTCTCCGCTTCAAGGTCATGTGACAGGAAATTTTCAAGGTTGGTAACAATGTCGAGTCTCTTTATGGTCCCCGCTTCAAGATCGCTCTCATTGCCAACGTACACACACCCGCTTCAAGCTCAAAGTTTATTCTTAGGATTTCAAGGTTACGTATAGGTATCAACCTTCTCGTTTGTCAGGGTTACACGTTCAGGGCTCATATGGGGGTATATAGGAGGATGCTCTTCCACCAAAAAATCAAGGTCGATCCTAAATCAAATTTTGATGGGAAATTTCAACGTTCATTAATATTTTCAAGGTCACGCCCTCCATCAATTCTAGGAAGTTCATTGACCTCTGTCTCAAGCCCTGAGGTGTTATTACAATTCTCAAGTGGTATCATCCAGATTGTTGCCTATGCTAAGCATGTTTCAAGGTCATCAAGGAATTCTTGGAAGTTTACTTTGCAAGCTCACGCCCCCCAGCAAAGTGCATTGAACTCAAGTGGTTTCTTTTCCCAAATTCAGATAGAAGTTTCCCAAAGACAGATAGCTGTTTCCCAAAACAGGGGGAGCCGTTTCCCGAAACAGAGATCTGTTACCCAACACAGGTAGCCATTTCCCCACCATTTCAAGGTCTCACCTCTGAAAAGAAACGAACAAAGGCGATCCATTGTTCAAGTAATTATTGTCTGAGTCAAGGTCATAATTCCTAGAAATTACCTGTAGGGATATCAAATAGATTGCAATGGCTAAAATGTATTGGTATCAATTTTCAAGGTCAGAAGTCCTGGAAATTAACCTGCAATACATGGCCGGCAAAGGTATATAAGAAGATGCTCTTCAAGCTCACATATACTATAGGATTCACTTTCTCGTTTTCAAGGCCATTGCGTACACACATTGCCTGCGTATATTCTTCAAGGCCACGTATAGTGATCCACTTAATAATTTATTAAGGAAAACCCGCAAGTGCATTAGGTCAAGGTCACGTACAATTTCCGTGCATATTCTTGAAGGTCACACCTCTCTGAAATTAACTTTTAAGGACAAAGGCGATCCATTGTTCAAGCAATTCTAGTCGGTATTCCTAGAAATCACCTGCATGAGGTATTCAAATAGCCTTTTCAAGGGGATTCTACTTTTCAGGGCCAGGTCACCAAACAATTCCTGGTTGAGACCATGAGTCGAGAAATGTTCAAGGTTAGATTTAATAGCATTCCTAATCAATGACGTCGCGTGGCTTTCAAGGTCAAGAGCAGGATACTAATCCGATTTTGTCAGTAGAAGAGTCACGAGAAATCAATTTTCAAGGTTAAGCTAAACGATAGGTCAAGGTGTTCCTGTGTTGGCGCTCTTCAAGTAGCGAAATAAGCTTGGATTTGCGTGGCTAAATACCAAGGCCACCTGTAGTTTCCAGCTACCCCAACCATTTAAATGTCAAGGTCACAATTCTGAGAAATTTAAAAATAGAATCTTCATGGTCAAAAGTGATAAAGTCAAGCTATTCAAGGTTCTTTTATTGGCTCTGTGTCTGCATATCTAGCATCAAGGTCAAAGAAGTCGTAGGTTGATTCTAGACGAATTTGTTAAGGTGAGACTAATTTTTCCCAAGTCAAGACCATGCGTTAATTCCTAGACATCAATGGCCACCAGAGGTATCTCGATCTTATCCGATACTAACAAGGGTTAAATCTTGACAGGAAATGTTTACCAAGAAATTCCTGCCATCGCTCTAAGGTCAAAGTTTATTCTTAGAATTGACATTGAAGGTGCGAGTGATCCTTGAGGATAACGTCCTTTTGGCGGGAAGTGGTCACCAAACAATTCTCGATTGATTCAAGGTCATGTGTTCAAGGTCACCAAGCAAATTGTCAAGACTACACTGTTCAAGCAATTCTTTTGTATAAGTCTTAGAAGTTATTATAATTCCTAGAAATACATTTTCAAGGTTGTCTGCGGGGTATCCTTAGAAATCAATTCCCGAGGGTAACCGTAGGGGTATTCTTACAATGGGTGAAGTTCGTTAAAGCTGTGAGACATCCATTGAAATTTTTCAAGGTAACACCATTTTGACGGGAAATTTTCAAGGTCATCAAACAATTCTTAGAATTTAGTCGAGACAGGGTCATGTGTTAATTCCTAGAAATCAATTTTCAAGGTCACCTGCACGGGTATCATATTAAAACAGATTGTTGTTGTCTGTGCTAAAGTAGGTTCATGGCTAAATGGAGTCAAGGTCAAAATTTACTGGTATCAATTTTTAAGGCCACCTGAAGGAGCGATTCTTAGCAATCTAAACAGCTCGCGGAATAGGTGTTTGTTGAAGAAAGGTTGGTGTCTACGCTAAAAGGTAGATCAAGGGTTCTTGTATTGGCACACTTCAAGGTCAAATAGCAAAATAAGCATGACCATCTCAATTTCAAGGTTATACCTCTGAGAAATCTAAAATAGGATTTTCAACGTCAAAGGTGATACAATTTTCTTATATAAATCAAAATGTGTTGAGATCAGTCGGTTAGTAACTTGTCAAACAGTAAAAAGTAAATAAGTAATGTTTTTTCTCCATTCGTCGTAATAGCGGCATTTCATGTAGGGAAAATTTTGCGACGCGAGGCTCGCGGCGAAGGCTATTTCGGCTATTTCCTCGAGTCCTGAAGATAACCGATCCTATCCGAACATTGACGAGTGCGTCCACGCCCAAGACCCAACGCTGCGCTTGTTTTTATTTAAATGATAAATAAATTATGTTGGAGGAATGGGTGCTAGCACTCGGCCATGTTCGGTTACCTGTGTTGGGTAACAGATCCCTATTTTGGGAAACAGCTCCACTGTTTTGGGAAACGGCTGACTGTCTTTAGGAAATGTCTATCTGTATTTGGGAAACGGAACCACTTGAGGTCCACGCACCTTACTGGGGGGCGTAACCTTGCAAAGTAGACTTCCAAGAATTCCTTGATGACCTTGAAACATGATTGGCATAGACAACAATCTGTATGATAACCCTTGAGAATTGTAATAACACCTCAGGGCTTGAGACAGAGGTCAATGGACTTCCTAGAATTGATGGGGGGCGTGACCTTGAAAACATTAATGAACGTTGAAATTTTCCATCAAAATTTGATTTAGAATCGACCTTGATTTCTTGGTGGAAGGACATTCTCCTATATACCCCCAATTGAACCCTGAACGTGTGACCTTGATAAACGAGACGCTTGATCCCTATACGTAACCTTGTTACCCCAAGAATAAACTTTGACCTTGAAGCGGGTGTGTGTACGTTAAAAACTTTGGGAACGAGAGCGACCTTGAAGCTCCCGCTTCAGACTCGACCCTGTTACCAACAATGAAAATTTCCTGTCACGATATACACAAAAGCTATCATTTAATCCAGGAACTTCTTACTTTAATCCGCAAAGAAAATAAATTGCGAAACAACAGGTCCATAGAACGTGGCTAAACACTTCCAAAAAAATACGAAAACCCGTATTTCTATGTTCAAACATGTCACTATGACAAAACGAAACGATAAAGTAACCCGAGAGTGTGGTGAACCTAAATATATTTCCAACTGGAACCGGAGATCTACTAACGATAGTTCGATACACCCACGGTAAGCATAACTATTCTATCAACCTCTTCAGCGTGTATTGCGTTGGTCGCAAACAAACAAACGCGAATATATCCCAGCATCTTGGTCTAGACTAATTATTACCTTATTAAAACTCGCCATATTCCTTAATATCCCTCTCTAAATTACATAAAACTAAATTAGCCTCCCATAAAAAAATCGCTTGAATTTTAAGCGCGGCAAAAACGAAAATAATCGAGTGAGAAATTACATCACGCTGCAAACTGAATGCCTAAAAGGTACCTCAAGTAGCATGATATCCCTGATATAAGGAACCTAAACTATAATGATCCTTAAACTAACGTACCTAGAATCCAACTCCTTGCTTAAAACCAGGAATTCTTAACAACAGGAAGACGACTTACAATTTAAACTCATAAATGATGTACTACGTAACCTAATAATTATACTTAAAAATACTTAATATATTTTTATAAAACGGAACTCACATGATGCAATTTCAAATCCCTTTAGCAAAGTTCATGTAATTTAAAATGACAAGGACCTTTATTTTCACCAAAACTAATCTAACAATACTATAATTGCAACGCAACTATCACCTGTGCGAAACAGAACGTAATTAAATCTGGCATTAATATTAATATTGACTCAAACAAAGAAAATCCTATACGTCTTTACAGAATTGAACATCCAAATTTTAACTTGTAATAAAAATTCTCAACATCTTCAAATAGCAACCACAAAAACAATTTTATATCCCTATCTTACGTTTCCCCAAATTAGGTTTAATTTAATCGACATGAAATTTATTCTTTGAATTTTAAATAACATATTCTGTGAGAATGTAAACTTTCACCATTATCACACATAATAAAATACTTATCTTTTTTTTTTTTACCTATTCTAAATATCTTAACCAAAAGAAACTTATAACCAACTTTAATTCTCAATACGAACAAGACACTTTAAATTTTTAATTTAGAAATTCAACAAAAATAGAAAACAAACTATCTACCGTATGATCCTTAAAATTTACCCGCAGGGTGACACAGTAAAGAGCCAGAAATCCTAAAAAAAATCTGTCTATTTGCATTAAAAATGCTCCGGTGCATTACAATAATTACTCATTTCCCCTTCTTCCGTAGTTAAGAAATCGTTTTCGATTTCGACACAAAAACCTCACCAAAGCGCCACCTCGGTTATCTCGTCCAATCACGATAGACCGCGGACTATATAAGCGGAACCGCGACGCGATATTAATTGTCTTATTACTTCCGTCCAGAGGTCTTCACCGACCTACTTAGCCGCCGAAATATCTTATTGCTTCCGACCTGAAGTAAATATCTCCGCCGCAGTCCTGCTGCCTTCAGTTTTGATTTCTATTTAGACCTACTTGGAATCAGAAAACATTACTTTTACCTGCCGACCCATTCGGGGGAAAGTTATAAATTTTCTCATATTTACCCTACCAGTTTCCCGTTATAACGATTTCTTTTCTGGTTGGGCAGATTATTAATCGACTCCGTCTGCAAAAAACACTGCAATACCTGTACATTAAACACTTACTCGGGTATGTGCCCAGCGTGAAGCAGACCCCAACACATAATATCCTACCCTTTGCTTTTAGGTTGTCTCCTGAAAAATACTGACACTTCCTGGGGAGGTGTCTTCCTGAGTAGATATTTTTCTACTTTTGTTTGTCTGGAAGGTGTACGCCTATTCAGTCTAGCGTCCTTCTAATTAACCAAAGGGTACACGCCCTTTCGATTAATTAATCCTTTCCTAACACAAAAGTACCTAAAAAATACACGTACCGAACTGAAAACCCAGTAAAAGCTGCAGACTAAATCGTGTAATAATCTCCATAAATTTCCGCTTCCGCCAGAGTATCGTGTTAAAAATTGTCAATACTGGCTGCCAGTCATAAATACTAACGCTTTGTGTTGGTATCCAGGATACTTAATAAAGTATTACACCCCGCTTTTCATAATTCAAAGTAATTATTGCAAAACCCCGAAGTTACAGACTACTAACTAACAAAAATTACTTACAAAAATCAATAACATGTAACGGGGGCCTTAGAAAATTCAAAATTTCGCGCTAAATTATAAGAGATTCAATAGTTATATATTATTTTTCTAGATAAAGAAAAGGTTACTGGTTATTTATATTTGAACGTAATTAATATTAAGATGAAAAGCTTGAGTTTATATTTAATTTGAAAATATTTAAAGTTCGCGGCAATTGCAAGTGCATTGATACATTGGGAGGTACGCGACGCTGTCCAAGTAGTTGACAGTTTTTTATTAGAGAGTGGTTGTTGGTCGATTGACGCCGCAGCACGAATGACACACAGTCACGCGGCCCTATAAAGTGCGAAAATTGCAAATGAGAATCAATTAGCGGTGCAATAAGGAAGAAGTAGGAAGATACCTTCCTTATTAAAATAATAAAAGGCTACAATAAATAATAAAAAGTGCAATTATTGTTATCGAGTTGGTGGTAATAAAAAAGATGATACCATAATTTGAGATTCCCATTAAAAGTGATGTAATAGTATAAGATAACGCGTATCAGAGCCGTAACGAATTGTGTTTAAATAGTGAGCAATAAATATAAAAGAGAGTAATCGATCCACATTGGTAAATCAAAGTATAAAGAATAATAACTCGAAGCGTTAATGATGTGTAGTACGATTGGGCGCTGCAGTTCATATCGCATGATATTCGTAGTAAAGTTAAACAATTCTGGTAATAATTGACAATTGTAAATATATCAAGCAATTATTTACAAAAATCATTAAATTTTGGGAAGAAACTTGGATGTGTGTTAATCCACCACAAAGATCAAAAGAAGATATTGAAAATAACAAGAAGAACGCTAGGAATTGTATCATCGGAGGAGCAGTCCAATAACCTATTTGTGGCCTCTTCACCGGCCCAAGAAACATAGGGTTACGTCATCAGCTTTCAACGAAAATAACAAGCAAGAACCTTTTGATAGTGCGAATAAATAAAACTTTTATGTGTTTTAATTTCTCTGAACTTTGAATTTGAACATCACTATTCAACGCAAAATAATACGTTCAATTTCGATAAAGATTTTATTGTTACATGTTAGTTGTTATTTTATGTTATTTTAAATTATAGGTTTGATATAAGGGTCCGCCAATAGTGCGTGGACGAAGCTTTATGAGTTTATACAATATCGTTTTCAAAATTATTTATTGCAGGATGGTGTGGGATCTTTCGGGTTACAATTAGAAAATATTTTCGCAAAAATTACTACTCGTATACAGGGTATTACAACACAAAGCTATATTTTTTTAAATGGAACATACCGTATATTATTATAAATTTGGATTCCCTGGTTAATTTTAAGGGCACTTTATTCACTATATGAGGTATCTTAAACGCGCAATTTAGGCGCTGCATTCAATTTTTTGAAAATTTAGAGGTTGAAAAGAAAAATTGTAACAACCGTATTGAGAAATGTGTAACACTAAAATTTTAATGGTTGATTAGTCATAGACTGTGCTACATAAAGTCGTAAAAATAGTAATATTATCTTTTTTAATTTTCGAGATATCGTAATGCAAAGTTTAAGATTTTCAATCATAGATAAATTGATTTTTTTTAAATGGAAAGGTATACATTGTTTTACATTGTTAGATAGGAAATTTAATTACATTTTTTTTGATATAACATTGTTGGTATTTATTTTTTGCCGTTTTTTGATAATCCAGCTTTTTTACTGAATTTGTCGATTTTCGTAGGTTTACATATGTACGTATCATTGTTTAAATCACATCAAGCTATGAAAACAAAAGAATATTAGAAACAAAATTCAGCAATAGTATCTGTTTTGTCATTTCGCGTGTATGTTCAAACGTAACTGAGTTAATTACTTTATTGCAGTGTGAATGTTTGACGCTTAACTTTACGAACATCATATACGTAATACGTTTATTTAAGAATTATAATGAGAAATTTTTTGCAAAATAAATTAGTTCACATGATATTTGTGCTTGGAGAATCAAACAAAAATTGTTTATTGGCCCGTCGAATCTACGGGCAGCGTTATCCTGATCGAACACAACCAAGAGAAGAATCGTTTCGCAATCTTTTAGAAAGATTTGAAACTACTGGAAGTGTTGGATATCCTAAAAACGAAAGAGCTAAAGTTGTTACAAATGAAGAAAATGAATTTCGTGTACTTGTAGCTACAGTTGAAAACCCCCACGTTAGTATTCCGAAATTAAGTGACAATTTAGAAATCAGTCAAACTTCCGTGAGACGAATGTTAAAGAAAATAAATTTCACCCTATCATGTACAATTACATCAAGAGCTGAAAGAACAAGATTTTCAAAATCGAATTAATTTTGCCAGTGGGTTCAACAACAGTTAAATGCGAACGAAAATTTTATATCGGGATATTATTTACCGACGAATGTACATTTCATCGAAATGGATTTGTGAACAGACATAATTTTCATTTTTATTCAAATGAAAATTCACACCAATTTCGGTTAGTCTCTCAAAATAAATGGGCAGGTATATTCGGCGGAACTATTGTTGGTACTTTTTTTTTCAATGGTACACTCACTGGGGTAGAATATCATAATTTTCTAGAAAACGAATTATATCATTTATTGGAGAATGTACCTTTGGCTCAAAGAAGAGGTATGTATTTCCAACAAGACGGGGCACCTCCTCATCATGCCAGAATTGTAACCCAGTGGTTAAACTCGACGTTTCACGAAAATTGGATTGGAAGACGAGGACCGATACCTTGGCCAGCTAGATCTCCCGATATAACTCCATTGGATTTTTTTCTTTGGGGCTTTGTGAAGAGTAAAGTATATGAGGAAGAACCAACAACTGCTGAGAATATGAAATTGCGAATTAGAAATGTTTTTGCTACAATTACTCCTAATATGTTAGATCGGGTTGAAGCTTCTTTTATTAAAAGAATTAAGTATTGTCTAAATCAGCGTGGTCGACAATTTGAACATTTAATTTAATATTATTTTCTTCCAAAATCGATAAATTCAGTAAAAAACGGCAAAAAATAAATACCAACAATGTTATATCAAAAAAAATGTAATTAAATTTCCTATCTAACAATGTAAAACAATGTATACCTTTCCATTTAAAAAAATCAATTTATCTATGATTGAAAATCTTAAACTTTGCATTACGATATCTCGAAAATTAAAAAAGATGATATTACTATTTTTATGATTTTATGTAGCACAGTCTATGACTAATCAACCATTAAAATTTTTGTGTTACACATTTCTTAATACGGTTGTTACAATTTTTCCTTTCAACCTCTAAATTTTCAAAAAATGGAATGCAGCGCCTAAATTGCGCGTTTAAGATACCTCATATAGTGAATAAAGTGCCCTTAAAATTAACCAGGGATTCCAAATTTATAATAATATACGGTATGTTCCAATTAAAAAAATACAACTTTGTGTTGTGATACCCTGTATACGAGTAGTAATTTTTGCGAAAATATTTTCTAATTGTAACCCGAAAGATCCCACACAATCCTGCAATAAATAATTTTGAAAACGATATTGTATACACTCATAAAGCTTCGTCCACGCACTATTGGCGGACCCTGTATATATATATATATATATATATATATATATATATATATATATATATATATATATATATATGTATTGTAAACAACCCAGTGATGCATTTTCCTCCAGATTTTGGATTTAATTAAATGGGTATAACGTTTGATTTACTTTTATTACTAAAGATTATTATTAATATTAAAAGCTTGTACAAATATTGAATATAGAAATGCAGAAAGAAGTAAACTCAATATGAGTCTAGAATCAATTGAGTATTAAATTTTTGTAATGGATAGCAATGACAATTTTAAGTAAGAAAAGGATTCGCAAACGTAAATATTAAAGTTCATTTACTGAACTAACTGAAATTAAATGGCAAGCGAATAAAAATTAACTCGTAGATGATATCTTTATAAATTGAACCCATTCCGCGTAAATAAAAAGGTAATTATTTACAGTCTCACAGAAACAATAGAACATTTTAATTCAATAATTTTGAAACAATAAAAATGGTAAAAGAACTCAAATATTATTTTTTTGTAGCGGGGTGAAAATAACACGAGTAATAACCAACGCAATTACGCCCGTTGGAAATACCTGTTAACCCAGTAAACTAGGTACAAATCCTTTGCCCACATAAAGCGCGTTATCAGTCCATTGTTTGTTTCTAAGAATAGATTTATATAAATACTCTTCGCACATACAAGCGTCCACCGCTTGGGTCGTTTAAATTTAAATTCGCAGAATTTAACGTAAGCATAAGTATATCTTCTAATTATTCAAAATTATATAAAGAAAACTAGGAAAATTATTAACGTAGAGTATTATCCTAACCAGCTGTACTATTAATTATCCGATCCTCAGATATAAACTAGTGATGGACACAATCGAATGATTTCAACAATCGAAACTTCACCTCTCGAGTTTACAATCGAATGATTCCATTTCGAAAAATTATGTCACGTAGGACAATCTCTCGTTTTTCAGAACACGAATTCTCAAATCTCGCAATACCCAGTCGACTCGGTACAATTGGCCATCGCCACAGATGTATGTGGGATAACCTAATCGCTTACGCAGCTACACGTGCGGCTACCGCCAAAGGACTCGGCGGTAGTGAAGCCATACATAAATAATTATTATTATGATATCTGGTAAAACTGCCTTATCAAGGTGGTGCAATTTTTTTTCTCACTTATCTTTCCCTTTTTATTTGAGTTAAGTTTAAGTTTAGTTTCACTGAGGTCAAATCAATCGTGCAACAAGTCAACTTCGAAAATTAAAATTAGTCGCCCTATTGGTAATAAAAAATTTGTACTTTGGGAGTTTTTTTGTTTAGTCATATATACTGAATCTGACATCTAATTCAAGAATTTGTTGTATTTAGAATTGTGCTACGTATCCTTACAAACATTAAAACAAATAAGAATTATTTTTAATGTTCGTTGATGCCGAATGATTGAATAAAATTTAAATAAATCGAAATGCGCGCTTTGATGTTTCTAAACTAAGCACAGCGCAAGCAAAAATAACCCTTATAACAGGCTACAGAACGTGCGATAGGTTTGTAAGTAACCCAAATATGCCGATCCGATTCCGACCAAAGCTACAGTGTACTAATAATTCGATCTTATCGCTGAAACCAAAAGCGAGAGGAATGTAGAACGAATCAATGCGATGATGAGTGACGCAACGGAGTGAGTGCTGACTTCGATCAACAAACCATTCGCTAATCACTAATATAAACCCTATACCACGAGATCTTCCGCCGTTTGAAACCGTTTCCCGTCCGTCCTGAAAAGAGCCACCTGGTGAACCCGCATTTTTATAGGTATATATTCGGTTCATTGGTGTTATTTTAAATTAGATTTAAGTGAAATATAGATTGGTGTAAGTAATATATTTAGAATTGTATCTTATAGGAATGAAAAGTGTGTTCGTTACGATCTGAAAGTTGCCACGATTTCTGCAAGCTTCTCCCATTCTCTGACTGAAGCTATGCCCTGAAGCTATGCCGGGCAATGCAATTAGCTAATTAAACAACAAAGTACACCTTTTTATAAATAAGGAAAGTGGTTTAAAATACCTTGTTTTGCTCTCTGCATTTATTGAGTAAAGCCGGCGTGTGGTCTTTAGTGAGACAAATTTTTGATCGGTTAATAACCCTTCGGTTGCTCTGAAAATCATACTATACATGTTTCGACCTTTCCAACTGCGCTGTAAACATTTACACCGTACCAAATGTTGATAGTTGTATTAAATTTCGTGTAATGTTTAAGACTCATAACTGTACTACTGATAGGTATTTATTGAAATAATTGGCTGATATTCGTGGCCATTACCTTACTCAGTTTTTACGTCCGTACTTTTTACAGAATGTCTACGTCACTCACAAATGCAAGATGACATCGGCGCATCTTCAATAATTCCAAAAAATGACAGTACATGTCACAAGAGCCAGTTATTGAACTGCTAAATAATTGATATGATTGTGGAAAAAATTTTGTTCAGCACTCTTGAGAAAATGCACTTGTGCTCTTTTCGCTCCAGATGAAACAGTCGCTCGATGCGTCCGCTCGTGTGTTCAAACCTAGAGCTCAAGAGAAGTAACCCTTTTGCTCACTTTTACTAACAATAACTATTTTTACTATGAAGCAAATTTTTTTACACAACATCGGCTCATGACAACGGTTAGTATTTATTTAAAATTTGTTTAAACACTACTTAAACGTTTGAAAATTTCCAACTCTATACAAAATCGACTTTACTCGAAAATTATTTTCATTTTCCATCCGCTGAATGGGATATAGCAGTAAACATTGTTGTAACTGCAGTACTGAACTTTACAATGAAACATTTTTCGACATCACGCACGACCGCTCGCTTAGCTGCTGTAACCAAAAGTTGTAACGTGCACCGCTGTTGAGCACGTATGCAAAAAAAGAGGAAATAGGAATAGGAAGGAGAAGGGCACCTCGACTAGCAGCTAGATGGAACTTGGATGAGTGGGGAACATTGAGGTCCGAGAGAGAAAGGAAAGAGAGATATATATGTAGAACGAAGGACAGAAATTTGGACGCCACGAGTTTTTAAGTAAAATACAAAAAAGAGTCCTTTCTTCAAACTCGAAACAGGAAAGGTAACTCACAACACGTAGAAGTAATTATACAATGAGATAGGTAGTTCTATAGGTTTCCTGTACAAGAAAGGTTATACGTACACAAATTTTATATAAATAGTAATAATCGACAAACTAGTACCAAAAACTTTTATTCGCAATAATGTAATTCCCAAAAATAACTGAATGTGGCAATTATTCTTTGTTTAACTTAAGAAAAGGTAGTACTTACAGTAATTCACTGTAATTATAATAAAAAAACAATGAAATGAAGCATGTAACGTACAGGTCAATGAATTAAATTAGGATGATCCCAAGCTAATGAAGTTTGAGTATATAATGTCTTTTTAGTAAAAGAAGAATTATATTTATAGCATCAAAATTGCCATTGCTAATTAAAATGCACAGGCCACCCGACAAAACTTTAAATGCATTGTATAATGTATAATAATAAAAACCAAATAATAAATTAGTTAAACAATAGTAGTCAATTATACATTAGTCTCCCGATAAGACGAATATTTAAACATTATATAGTCAATAACACAACAATGATACATAGAGCTCGACGATAAATGCAATTACCTGTGGATAACCTATGTTTACAAAAAGAAATAATATCTATGAATAAATTGAAATGGGGTAATATTGACTTTCGTTCAACACTAATGCAGATAACTATATTAAATTTAATGTGAAATTATCTTAAGTGAACCTATGACAAGGTAAGGCAAGCTGTACAGTGTACATTTACAGAATTTTATAGTGTATTTGCATTCACGCATAAAGGTATATAATTATAGTTTAACTTAGCTGTGGGATTATTCCTTATGTTGGAGATAGTTGCAGATCTTCGTGATATTCAGTACTACCAGTCAATGTGACATTTCACCAAAAGTGAGAAACAGTTAGCAATCCATCCAATTGTGTATGTCGTTATTGAACGAGTAAAAGTACATTTATGATTGTTTTAGTTACCCCCAGGGTAAAGTAAAACTAGAAATAAACGTAGAAGTGAAAGTCGAAGTCAAAGTGGAGCTCGAAGTGAAGCTAGAACCTCCTCCTAAAATGATGCGTTAAGTAAGAGTGGCCATCAGCAATTTTGAATATTAAATGATTTACTTTAGGAAAATAACATAAAAGAACAACCTTAAATAAGGAGATAATAGGAACAGCAGTGAACAAATGCTTAAACAATGTAACACCCAAATAATGGATGTTACAAAGTCTACTGTGAATTTCTCTCAATGCAGAATACCCAAACCCTACGACCAAATATAATGGGGCCAAATTAAAGTCAACCACTCCTTAGGAGGTTTAAATGTCAATTAACTGTCGATCAAAAAACATGAAACGGAACCAACTATATTTATGCGCATGTGTACGTGTGTGCGTGTGTGCTTGTGTGAGTGGATGCGTGTGCGATTTTTAGTAAGTGCGTATGTGTGCGTGCATGAGTGAATGTGTCCCTGTGGGCACGTGGTCGTATGTGTGCTTGCTTGAGTGTACGTGTGCGTGTACGTTTGTGCGTGCGTGCCTGTACGCGTTTGTGGTGTGTGAGTGTGGGTTTCTGGTAGTGTACATGTGTTCGCGAGCAACTGTGTGCATTTGTGCATTAATTCGCGAGTACGCGTATGAGTGTGTGTATGTGTTGGCGTGTGTATATGTGTGTGTGTGTGTGTCGTGCGTGTATGCGTGTATGAGTATGTGCGTGTGTGCGCGTGTGCGGGCGTGCATGTGCATGTGTGCGAATGTGGGTATGTGGGAGTGCGTGTTTGTGTCCTTGTAATCGCGTGAAAGTTAGCGTGTATGCATGTGTACGAATGTGCGCGTGTGGTTGAGAGGGTGTGTGAATTATTGGTTCGTGCGGCTGTTCGACTGTACGTGTGCGCATGTGCGCGAGTGCGTGTGTGCGAGTGTAGGTCTGTTATTAGGTGTGTTTACGCGTATGCGTGTGTGCTCGTCGGTACGTCTGTACTTGCGTGCATGTGTGCATGTGTGCATGTGTGCATGTGTGCATGTGTGCATGTGTGCATGTGTGCATGTGTGCATGTGTGCATGTGTGCATGTGTGCATGTGTGCATGTGCATGTGTGCATGTGTGCATGTGTCATTGTGCATGTGTGCAGTGTGTGTATGTGTGCATATGCATGTGCACGTGTGCACGCGTGATGTGTGCATGTGGCATGTGTGCATGTGCATGTGTGCATGTGTGCATGTGTGCATGTGTGCATGTGTGCATGTGTGCATGTGCATGTGTGCATGTGTGCATGTGTGCATGTGTGCATGTGTGCATGTGTGCATGTGTGCATGTGTGCATGTGCATGTGTGCATGTGTGCATGTGTGCACTGTGCACGTGTGCATTGTGCAGTGTGCATGTGTGCATGTGTGCATGTGCATGTGCATGTGCACGTGTGCACTGTCGTGCATTTGTACATGTGTGCATGTGTGCATGCGTGCATATGTGCATGTGTGCATGAGTGCATGTGTGCATGTGTGCATTTGGGCATGTCTGCATGTGCTCATGCGTGCATGTGTGCATGTGTGCATGTGTGCATGTGCATGTGTGCATGTGTGCATGTGTGCATGTGTGCATGTGTGCATGTGTGCATGTGTGCATGTGTGCATGTGTGTGCTTGTGTGGGTATGTGCGTATGTGAGAGTGTGCATGTGTGCATGTAGCAGGTGCCTGGGTGCATATTTATGCGTGCGTGTATTAGTGCGTTTCTTAGTAAATGCGTTCATGTGTGTCCATGAGTGCATGTGTCTGTATACTGTGTGGCTGTGTAAGTGTGTATGTGTGTGCGTGTATGCGCGTCTGCATATATGCTCGTGTGCGTATGGGTGCGTGTATGATGCACGTGTTCTTGTGTGAATAGGTAGGCGTATTATTGTGTGCCGTGTATGCGTGTGTGCATTTATGCGTGTATGCGTGTGTGCGTACGGGCATGTGCGCAAGGATGCATGTGTGCGCGTGTGCGTTATTGCGTGTGCGTGTGTACAAGTCTTCCTGTGTGCATATGTGGTTGTATGCGTGTGTGTGCGTGTGTGTGTGTGTGGGCGCGCGTGCGTTTATAGGTAAGAGCGTTTATGTGCGCGCTTGGGCGCATGTGTGCGTATATGCGGTGTGCATGTGTGTGTGTGTATGTTTATGCATGTGTGCGCGTCTGCACATATGCTCGTGTGCATATGTGGCTGTATTCGTGCGGTTGTGGTGTGTAACGGTGTGCGTGTGTGGGTTTGTGCGTGAGTGCATGTGTGCGCGTTTGCGTTATTGGGTGAGTGAGTATGTTTCTGTGTCCATGTGTGCATATGTGGGTGTATGCACGTGTGCGTGTATGCGTGTGTGCGTGCGTGCGTGTGTGAATGTATGCATGTGTGAGTGAGTGTTGGTGTGTGCTTGTCATCGTGTGAAAGCCAGCGTGTGTGCATGCGTGCGAGTGTTCGTGTTTATTTATTTTTTGTGTGTGTTCGTGTGTGAGAATTCGTGTGTTTGTACATATGTACGTTTGTGCTTTTGAGTGTGTGCGTTTGCTGTATTGGTGTGTGCGTGTGTGCGAATGTGCTAAGCGCATTTTTTCGGGTGAGTTTGTTAGAAAGTGCGTGTACGGGTGTGTGCGTGTGTGCATGTGTATACGGGCGCGTGTGTGCGAGGGTGTGTGCGTGTGCGAGTGTGTGCGTGTGCGAGTGTGTGTTTGTTAGTAAGTGCGTTTATGTGCTTGTATGAATGTATTTGTGCGTGTATGCTGTGTGCGTATGTGAACGGGTGTATGTGTTTCCGTGTGTGCGAGTATCCGTGAGTGCCTGTGTGCGAGCGTGCGATTTTTAGTAGGTGCGTATGTGCGCGTGCGTGGGTACATGTGTTCCTGTGTGCAGATGTGGGAGTATTGGTGTGAGAGTGTATTCGTTTGTGCTTGTGTGTGCGTTTATACGTGAATACGTTTTGCGTGCGTGTATGTGTGCGCGTGTGTGTGCGCGTGTGTGCATGTGTGCGTATGTGTGCTTGAGTGCGTTACAGCGTGAGTGCGTGTGTGCATGTGTTTCTGTGCAGATGCGGTTGTATGCGTCTATGCGTGTGCGTTTGTGCGCGCGTACGTGTATGAGGGTTTGCATGCGCATGGGTGCATGTGTGCGTATGTGATTGTGTACATATGTGGGTGTGTATGTTATTGCGTGAGTGCGTGTGTACAGGTGTTCCTATTAGCATATGTGAGAAATTTAAATAAAATTTTTAATAAACGTTTCGTTTGTGTAGAAGGCGACCTGACGTGTTTTTTTGGATTCAACTCAGTGCATATAGAAAGTTAGTCCCTATCGTGGTGTTATAATATTTTTAAAACGGTGAATATTTTTAACGGACATATGTTGTAGAATGGCATGCTTTCATCAAATCTTACAAAAGATTCTGTATGCTATTATTGTCAAATGGTGCGTTTTCGATTAATTTGTTTAATCTATTCAATGTGAGTAAGTTTAAAGGTCGGTGGAATTTTTGTTGTAATTTACCATAATTACAAGTAGCACTGTTGATGGATTGGCGTTAGTCGTCTGACACCTTAGTTTGATTCTGTTTGATTCATCTGTTAGGGTTACATTAGCAGATTACGTTAATTATCGTTCAACTAACATATTAAGGGAATAGAAGTTAAAATTAGTGGTAAATAAAGGTGCAGGTAGCTAAATATTTTCACTTTCCAACTACGTACAATACGTACGTGTAGGAAAAGTCTGAATATAGCTTTAGAAATTTAAATGTATTAGTACATTCTGAGACTCCCTGAACACGAAATACTTGGTTTTTAGATTGACGACAGTATGACTGAAAAAATGTTTAGCTCATTGAGATTTACAAAATGGTTCTCCATAAAATTTTTCCATATGATTCGTTTTCGATCAATTTAGTCAATTTGGAGAAATCTCAATATTTGTAACATTTTTATTGTAAAACTTACAACATTGATTGATCTGTCACACAGTAGCAGATTACGTTTATCTGACTAGATAAAACTTAAAATCATTTATAAAAACTAATCCATGACAAACCAAAATATTTAATAAAGATACTGAATGGAGTACATTTATTTTCTTTTGTAAATATAGCAGAATAGCCACATGCTGAAAATTTTAGACGATTTAAGTGTATTTTCTCTTAATACACTTACTTAGATATTAAAACGTTATTTAAATATTTTCAATGTGAACAGAGGTATTAATAACGTGTAATTCGAAAAAACCAATAAAAAGGATATCATTTTGTATCATTACAATAAAAATTCTTTATTAGAAAAGTTGGATATGTACTCTCTATTGCCAAGTTTCAATATTACGCTGTAATGAAAGCATTAAAAACTTTTAATGAATGGATTATAAAAAAAATCAAAATGAACAACTTCCTTTATGCTGCATTCTATTATTAAATTGAAATGATTTTTTATATTTCTGCAAATTAGGTCAGAATGTATCAGATACTATACTTAATAAAGGGTTTAAGCATTTCCATCATCCAATCTGCATAAGTAGCTGTTAATAGCAGTATGGTAGGTAATATTCCGTATTCATAAATATCTCCTACAATATGACATTAATTAAATACAGCGCAATAAAAAACTTTTTCTAGTTATTAAACTTATTGATGTCGTGATGGATACTGTGCGTGATCAATTGGTTTTTGTGACATGTATCAAACATGTACCTTTCCAGTCCTATTATTTTATCAATATGAGTTTACTTTGACAATATTAATATATTTGATTTAGGCAGTGGATCAATATTTTATTAAAGGCACTTTACTTCAACTATATATTTGTCCATTGCAAATTCAAAAAACACTGTTGACCCATATAAACAAATTTTGCATATATGTATACAATTGCAACTGCATGTTGAGCACGAACAGCAGGTGCATAGTTTGACCTACTTTGGTTGATGCTTGTTTCTATTTATGAAATGAAAATTTATATTACACCACAACTTTTTGATTAATAAACTAAAATATGCAATAATGGAATTGAATGTTTTAACTTTTATAGGAAATGTAACGTTTAGGTTTAAGCAGTAGGAAATTAATAATAACTGAAATATTAACTACAAGCATATAATATAACGTTATACAGGAACATTTAAATTTGTTCTTATATTATTCGTTATCCACTATTAAAAGCCGTGAATCTTAATTTATGCACTGTTTGAGCCCAACACCAGCTTAATTTATATGAAAATGAGTCGTTTCACAATTTATGTATGCATTTATATAGGGAGGCATGAAGTTTTGTCCTCGAAACAAGATTATCTTAAAATTTGGGTAGAAATTGGGGTCTAAAATTTATAAACATTTATATTTATACAGCGTACTCCAAAAAGTTGTGATTCGCCAAACATAGCTAGGTTTTCTTTTAACAATACGTCCCATTTTTAATAAAACCTATTAAAGTACTATTTAATCGTTCTTAAAAATGTAACCTTTCAGTGTCTTACACAAGATAGTTCACAAAATGTGGCTGATGTTTTAAAAAAGATAACACATTTACTCACTTTATTTTGTCATATGAGACGAGTTTAAGATATGTTTAAGCTGAATTTTTTATGTGCAATATATAGTTAAATACCATAATTGATGAAATTATGACATTTTAAATATCTGTTACCATATCAAGAACAATTGGGAATGACAATTTCCTATTTTTTTTTAAAAGAATGTATGTAAGATCAACATGTGTTAGACCATATTGTGAAATTTCATCTAAACTAGAATTATTAAATATAAATAGCAAGTAAAGGAGTATACTGCTAAAACTCGGAGCATCCTTACTTTTTGTGTCATGTAGGCATTGTCAACATTACTAGATACATTTCAGCAGAATCATCACTGTGCAACAAAAGGTAAAGTAAATGGCTGTATACTCTCCTGCATAACAGCTTTCAGGCCCTTTAATTACAGTAGACCTATGTCAAAATGGACAAGAACGAAAATTTGGCAAATCAAATTATGAGTAAAAAGATAGTAACAGTTTTTATTGTGCGAATATTTAATATAACACTAAATTAAAAATTAAAAAAACTAGTTTTATAACCTGTAAAAAGTAAGACCATTTTCTTGAATCAGAGCTAAGAACAGTCTCGATCTTTCAAAAAAAAAAACAAATAAATCCAACTCCAATAAAAATAAAAATAACTGGTGTGGAACACCACACCAGATCTTTTAATATTTTTTTAGGAAAATTATGCAACCTCTTTTATAATAAGTTAATTACGAAACGCTCCAACATAGTAAAGACAGAAACAATAATTTATGTCAAACAAACATTTAAAACTTCATGTCTGACAGACATTGAAAAACAAAAAATAATCTGTCAGAATAACGTTTAAAACTTCATGTCAGCTTCCAAAGCCGCGGCTTAATAATGCAGTATATCCATTTTCATTCATATTTAATTAATATATTGACTCACCTTGCGTTATACTAAAAAACCTTATAAAGAAAAGTTAAGTAAAATTAATTTTTTTTAGAACATATGGATACGGTCGCGGACAAATACAGACACGGACACGGACACCGGCACGGGCGCGGGCGCTCACGCGGATGCGGATACGGACACGAACACCGTCACGAACACACGGACACGGACACGTACGCGGTCACGGATACGGATACGTACGCGGGCACGGGAGCTGGAGCGGTCGGCCACACGTGATGCGGACGCGGACACGGACGCGGAAACATTTACGTCCACACGGACACAGACACGGGCAAGAACACGGACACCGACACGGACACGGTCACGGACACGGACACGGCAAGGACACGGACACGGACGCGGATATGGACACATACACGGACACGGACACAGGCACGGACACGGACACGGGCACGGACACTGACACGGACACGGACACGGACACGGACACGGACACGGACACAGGACACGGACACAGGACACAGGACACGGACACAGACACAGACACAGGACACAGGACATGGAATCAGACATGGCCACGGACACGCGGACACTGAAACGGACACGGACACGGCAAGGACACCGACAAGGACACGGGCAAGGACACGGAACGGACACGGACACGGACACAGACACGAACACGCACACGGACACGAACACG
>JARFJB010000307.1:3182500-3185000 GCA_036346205.1 Vesta saturnalis
CAACCAAATGCAGCGATTAAACTGGGCCTTGAAGGAAATAGTAGTGACATCACGCTTACAAAATACACTATTCCTAATTCAATGTGCGATGATGACTACTTTAAATATACTGCAACGTGACCCTCTCATGGACGTCATCAACTCCTTCAAGTTGTCGAATGTTTCGATCTATCACTATATAGCTGGTATGGTGTTGTTTGCGTATAGGGTGAACAGAATAACATAAATCAAATCAGAACAAGTCATACATCAAAGAGCACCAGTTTATTTAAAATCAAAAATGGGGGTTTAATTAGCTAGTACTCCACAGCAATGTTCAAAGCAAGCAAATGCTTGTTTACCTTTCGTAACGTTAACCAGGTAAATTAGTAATAAGGCTTCTGGATCTGTGCTTTCTGTAAAAGATTCAATATACTGGCAAGCACTCAAACAAAGTATCGAGCTGCAAGACCAATTGGAAAGGTGTTCAATCGTATTTGCTTTACTTTTAGTTTATGTTAATTTTATTAATGAAATCCTATTTCCACAAATCTCAATCTTAATATATAAAAAATGGCAAAAAAATCAGACAATGAAATCTCTCATTAATTAATCGACGTTATAAAGCTTTCATCAAATTCATGAACAAATAATAAAAAAATCGTCGTCACTGCCAGGTCGTATAATAAAGAAGTTACTATTTAGATGGAAAACAATTAGCAATAAGGAAATAATCAAACCTATTGTTGCTTACTCATCTATGTGAACCTTAAATAATGGTAGAGCGAAAATCATATATAGTATTCATTCAAATAAATAAACCTTAACACTAATATTATAATAATAATAATATTAAAAGGGTAAAATTAAATTTTTTAAAGTAAAAAAAATTCACTTTCGCAATCCTGTTTACTTAAAATTTCGAATATAAATGTAATTAATTGGTTGAAACTTGTAAGTTCAAAATTACAAAATCAATAATCGTAAACGTTAAATTTAAAGGTCCCAATTATCACCATATTGACCACGTCAAAGACAAATTATGAAACAAAATACGAATCACAAGAAGGGTAAACATTTTAATGACCCCCGAAGGGATTTTAATTGCAACAAAAAAGGTCTCTTCTCAATTTTAATGAAATCACCCGACCGAATTACCTTTTTGCCGATTTTCAGTCTAACCTCGTCACACCACTATACTTTACACAACTTTTCCCTAAAAACCCCCAAATTCAACCAACTCTAAATCAACTTATTAAAAAAATCTAAATTTATAAAGACCCCTATTTTCACCTTCTCAAAAAATGGTCCAACTATAAAAAAATCTTTTTTGGAAAACAACTTTAGTTATTTTCTCCAAAACTCCTAACCAAAACTAATAAACAAAATCCTTTTTTAAAACCGAATTTTAACCTTTCAAGACCTTTACCTAACAAAATTAAAACAAAGATTATTAAATCTAAATTTTACCCCAAAAATAATTGACCGGTCAAAACCTTCAAAAATTAATATTATTTTTTAAATTATTTAACCAACAAAAAATTTAATTTAAATTATTTTTTAACAAAATTACAAGAACAAATATAATTTAAAATTTCAATGTTTCAAATTTATTAATTTAAAAAAAAATAACTTGAAAAAGGGCCAAATTGATGTAGAATGCCAAGGCCCTCAAATTTTATGTTAAAAGAAAAATCATTGATTTAGTCAATTTAAAGGAAAGTACGAAAAAAGGTTCCAAATATATTTCTAAGTACATTACGGCCAATTCAAACAATGAAAGGAATTACTTAAAGTGGAAAGTAAAATTCTTGGCAATTACTCCCAAAATTTAAATTCATTCAGAAAAACGGTAAAGAGAAAAGGAAAGAGCGTATATTTGCAAATCCTCACCACTGTTTAATGTTTAATAAAATAAACAAGTGGTAAAATGGACTATTGCAAAATTTACAACCACTTTTTAAATTTAATTTAATAAAAAAACCAAGGTTTAGGAACACCTTTTGGTCTGCATTATTTACCGAACATTTTTTAAACCATTTTATCAACCATTACTGACTAACAGCAAAATGCCCGTTTTCGGGTGCAACAAATTTTTTTTCTAAATTTTCGTAAAGTTTTTAAATGATTTTAAAATTTAGTAATATCAAAATGGGTTTTCCGGGGTTCGACAAATTTTCACTAAGAAATAAAATGTTGAAATTAGTTTGTAATAAATTAAATAATGTAATTTTAATTTCGACGTAATTTTGCAACTATAAAAATGAAATTGAAATAATTGGGTGTTGTAACTTGAAATAATGAATTGGTTTTTTCATTTATACCATGGAGCATGGTCCCCTCTTAGCATTTGGGGTAATTTTCTTCCGTTACCGTCCCTTTATATTTTTCATTTTCCCATATAATATAATAATATATTAAATTTATATTTTTAAATAATGTTCCTTGATCCTATTGCCAAACCAATCACCAGCTTTTAATTTAAAAAATATTTTTTATATTAATTTAATTAATGTAAATT
>JARFJB010000307.1:3187500-3220000 GCA_036346205.1 Vesta saturnalis
TGCGTATCTGTGTGTGCATGCGTAGGTGGGTGGGTGCGTGAGTGCGTGCGTGCGAGTGTGGGTATAAGTGTAGGTGTGCGTGTGGGCGTGGTTGCGAACGTGGGCGTGGGCGTAGGAGTGTGCGTTGTGCGTGTGCGTGTGTGCGTCTGTGCGTGTGTGGGCGTGTGAGTGGGCTTGGGCGTGTTTGTGTGTGTGTGTGTGCACACGTGCGTGCGTGCGAGCGCGTGTTCGTGGGTGTGGTTGTGGGTGTGGGTGTGGGTGTGGGTGAGGGTGTGTGTGGGTTTACGTAGGGGGCGGGTATGGGGGCGGGCGGGGCGTGGGTGTGCTTGCGTTTGTGCATGCGTGCGTGCGCCGGGCGTGTTTGGGTGTGGGCGTGTGGGTGTGTTTGTGTGTGCGTGCGCGTGAGTGCGCGTGCGTGTGTGGGTGGGCGTGTGCGTGTACGTATGCGTGTTTGAGCGTGTGCATGTGCGTGTGCGTGTGCTTGTGCGTGTGCCTGTGTTTGTGTGTGTGTGTGTGTGCGTGCGTGCCTGCGTGCGTATGTACGTGAGTGCGCGCGTGCGTGTGCGCGCGCGGGCGTGTGATTGGTTGTATGTGTGAATGGATGTGAATGTATGTTAGTATTCGCGATACATGTGGGTATAGAAGGTTGTGCAATGGACTTATTACACCATTTTACAACGTTTGACAACGTTTCTACAAGATTGGCCATGATGTGTGTGTGTGTGTTTGTGTGTGTGCGTATCTGTGTGTGCATGCGTGGGTGGGTGGGTGCGTGAGTGCGTGCGTGCGAGTGTGGGTATAAGTGTAGGTGTGCGTGTGGGCGTGGTTGCGAACGTGGGCGTGGGCGTAGGAGTGGGCGTGTTTGTGGGTTTGCGTTTGTGCGTGCGTGTGCGTGTGCGTGTACGTGTGCGTGTGCGTGTGCGTGCGCGTGCGCGTGTGCGTGTGCATGTATGTGTGCGTGCGCGTGTGCGTCTGCGTGTGCGTGTGCGTATGCCTGTGCGTGTGCGTGTGAGTATGCGTGTGCGCGTACGTGTGCGTCTGCCTGTGATTGGGCGTGTGATTGTGGTTGTGCGTGTGCGTTTGCGTGTGCATGTGAGAGTGCGTGTGCGTGTGCGTGCGCGCGTGTGTGTGGGTGTGCGAGTGCGTGTGCGTGGGTGTGTTCGTGGGTGTGTGCGTTGTGTGTGTGCGTGTGCGTGTGTGCGTGCGTGTTTGCGGTGTTGGTGTGTGCGTGTGTGCGTCTGTGCGTGTGTGGGCGTGTGAGTGGGCTAGGGCGTGTTTGTGTGTGTGTGTGCGCACGTGTGTGCGTGCGGGCGCGCGTGCGTTTGTGGGTGCGTGCGTGTGTGGTTGTGGGTGTGGGTGAGAGTGTGGGTGATAGTGTAGGTGTGGGTGTGGAGGTGGGTGTGGGTGTGTGTGGGTTTACGTGGGGGCGGGTGTGGGAGCGGGCGGGGGCATGGGTGTGGTTGTGGGTGTTGGTGTGGGTGCGGGTGTGGGTGTGGGCGAGGGTCTGGGTGAGGGTATGGGTATGTGTGTGTGAGGGAGGGTATGGGTGCGTGCGTGCGTCCATTAGTGCTTGCGTTTGTGCATGCGTGCGTGCGGCCGGGCGTGTGTGGGTGTGGGCGTGTGGGTGTGTTTGTGTGTGTGTGTGTGCGTGCGCGTGCGGTGCGCGTGAGTGCGTGTGTGCGCGTGTGCGTGCGTGCGTGCGAGCGTGTGCGTGTGTGCGTGCGTGGGTGTGGGTGTATGTGTCGGTGTGGGTGTTGCTCTTGACGTGGGCGTGGGCTTGTGCGTGTGTGTGGGTGTGCGTGTGCGTGTACGTATGCGTGTTTGAGCGTGTGCTCGTGCGTGTGCGTGTGCGTGTGTGTGTGTTTGTGTGTGTGCGTGCGTGCCTGCGTGTGTATGTACGTGAGTGCGCGCGCGGCCGTGTGATTGGATATATGTGTGAATGGATGAATGTTAGTATTCGCGATATCTCCAGAAACATACTTTCTGCAATAGGTGATTAGATTTAGGGAGAAATCCATCCGGGGAGAGGGTGAGTATTAGGAAGAAAATCTGAAGACAAATTTTAAAAGAAAATTTCACATAACCTTTGATTTTAAATTATTTTGGTACGAAGTCAAGATGCTTAAAAAATAATTTAACAATACTAGAAATGATTGAACTGAATGATGTATATATTTATATAGAAGAGAGCAGCTTTGAAATTTTTTTTAGGTTAGCAACTCTATCTGACGTGCAATTTTAAACGTCCATTTGACATAGATTGCGGGTTTCGTTTTTACAATGTTGCGTATTTTCGTTATGAAAGTACTAAAAAGACGTTGCATAAGTATTTAAAAAAATTATTATTATTAAATCTCATTTCTTTCAATTTCCACTTTGTGTGTTGAAGGCCGTGTGTTCTTTCACACCACATATCTGGTTATGTTTTTATTTGCCTGTAAAGTTAGATAAGGCCTTACTAATCCCGACAAACGGGTACGTTGTATAGCGTTAAGACCCAGTAGTGGTTGTCAAAATGCATTTCAAAAATATTTGACCTAAATCCCGCAGAACTAAACAGAATTTGCTACTAAGTATATTCGAATCTTACAAATGGTTATTTCTGGTTCAAACTCAAGTCTGCCTTTGCGCCGACAGCAAATATCAATTCTTATGCACCGCTCCTGAAAGCACGCTCAAATTATGTCAAAATTAGCAGTCCATTCGAAAACACATCACAACGATCGCAGCCAATAACGTATTTAGCAACATCATTTTACTCCAGAGACGAAGGGCTATTGACAACGAAAGTTATGACTTGGAAATTTCGAACAAAAATAAAGTAATTGATACATCGGTCGACTAACAGCGTTTAGAATCCTCAATTTGTGTTAACTTGAGATAGAACTTTATATTATCGATCGAATTGAAATTGAGAATGGCCATGCTAGAAATTATGTCGAATTGAACTCTTATCAAGCTAATGGATCAACATTTGTGAATATATGCAACAATCCATTGTTGAACATTTAAGTGTTGAATTTAACCATCAAGTGAACGAAAGTAATTGATTCGAAAACTTCTTCGCTGAGAACTTTTGCTGCAAGCTTTTATCACTTTGAGAATCAACAGCAAACGTTAGTGCAGCGATCGAAGGCGTATTCGGAATTTTAATGTAGAATTTTTCATTTATGAGCGGAACACAAGCTACCACAAGCCAATAGTCATATGAACAAATAATTAATATAGAGCTATGCATAAGCATATAACAAAACCTTTTTTTGTCTTTTTAGCGCATTTCTGAATTTCAAAAAGCTTATAGTTTCAATAACTCTCGGTCAGTCAGTCATTTGTCGGGTGCTTTTTATAAATGGATCGAGACCTCGGTAACGGAATATCGTAGAGCCTTCGAATTTTCACGTCATAGATACGCTCAAGTCTAATGATGGCACTTCACATATTTTCAATGTGTTCCTTTAATGTTATATTAAATGAAGTGTAAATGCAAAATAAAATTAACCGCTGGTAGGCTTGTAATATATTGTAGTGAATACAATTAGTAATTGATACTATTCAAAAAGCGTAAAATGTTAACCACTCCTATCTAAAAAAAATATATATTTGTTTGTTTCAGGTAAGTGAATATGTATCTTTAGCTGTTTTAAGCTGGATGGATTACTGCAAAAGATTGTTTAAAACTGATTGGACGAACCTTCGTTTGGCGATTGGTTCACACGTAAGTTAACTCCAAAAGTGTATAATAACTACCTGTTTACCAGTTACATTCATTAGATCAAAGAAAATTATACATCAAACATTTCTCTAACCATCACAGTCGTCAAGAGGTAAATTCTAATTATAGCGGTTGATCAAATTATTTTTAAACTACCTACAATCAAGTGGAAATCTCTTTATATAATTTATTTACAGTTTATATGCATAATTAATGCAAGCAATCAAAATTCTTCTCCCTTATTTCTTCTATCGATTGTGTATCTTATATTAATTCGTTTGACATCATTTGTCGTTTAGATTATCCAAGATCAAATGTAGTATTTTCAAGATATCATCATTAAGGTTAGCCCAAACCTTACATACAACTATGGAGCATAATTGTTGATACCATATAAAATATGTAAAACAGGCGAAGTGTAGAGCCTCATTTTATTACATAATTATTAATTCATATTAAAAATTATTATTAATTTTATTAAATACATAAATAAAAAGTACACCTCGAGTAGGATTTGAACCTACGACCTGTACTTTGCTAGAGTACCGCGCTAACCAACTGCGCCATCAAGGTTCAAGCCCCAAACGATGTAAATTTTCTCTTTATGTATGTAGAACTGATGTAAACTCTAAATATAATGAGATTACAATCAAATTACTTATATTAATGGAAAGTGAGCCTGCAATTTCGCAAGGATTCACACATACCAAAGCAACTTGACTAATATTAAATTATTACAAGTTTTTGTTATGAACGAATAAGTTCAAAGGTAAATATATAATTAAAAATTTTTAATTACATATTTACCTTTGAACTTATTCGTTCTACAAACTTGTAATAAATTAATTCATATTGTAGTCTACTAAGCCAGCAAGGTATATGTCACCGATTTTAAATGATTCAAAACTGTAGAATTCACATTTTAATAAGAGGAATATTTGTTTAACTTAATCTTACTTTCATGGATCTAGAGGCAATTTGCATGATGTATATACAGGTCACACTAAAACAAATGTTTGCGAAATTAAATGCTTTTGCTATAAAGTGAGTTTCAAAATTTAAAATTTATCTTACTACACATTTAGATTTTAATTAAAGGGCTTCACGCCGCGATCTTAATTTAAACAGGTTGACGCAGTAATACTATATTTTTTAAGTGCCGTTATTAAGTAATAATTCAAAAACCTCAACTTAAATTAGAAGTTTATATTTAGGATGTGGCTATATTAATTTTTAATGAATAAAACTTTAGTTAAAATAGTCAATGTTAATGATCATCCCTTTCAATTTGTAAGTTCTCCTTTATTGCGCGTTGTTTTAATTTGACGCTTGGTTTGATATAAAACATATGATTCAGAACTTATTTTACTGCAATAAACATTTGTGTGTAAAGCTGATCATATACGATTCAATAGTGTCGTATGACAACATTGGTACATAAATATATAAGGCACGATATAGGATAGGAAGGTAGAACGACACGACTCTCTGTAAGCTTTTGCAGTGGCAGCTTAACAGCGAGACGGGCTTTAGACAAAAATGGCATAATTTGTTGCGGCTGCCGGAGTTCACCTCGATTTTGTGGCAATTTGCAATTTACGCTCGGAAATCTCAAGTTTTTACAATCGCTTTAATTTCGGCTGGTTAAAATGGGACGAAAATGATGTATCCCCTTTTGCAACGCGGGTTATGAAAGTTGCAAAGACAAACTATCCGAGTTTAAAATACCAAAAGAAAAATTATCACACTGGCAGCGCAAAATACCGCGAGAAGAAAAAGATGTGCTTTGTGAAAGGCACATTATTCGTTCAGCGAAAACAGATTTGTATGAAGTAAGTGGATAGAATATTTCTAAATTTAAGCAAAGCAAATTAGGAATAGATTAGGTAGATAATATTAATACATTTATTGCAAGCTTTCCATAAGATATACCTTGACGAGGTAGGTATACGTAGCCACTTATTTCTTGTCTTCAATATCCTCAGCAATATGTGTCCCTTTCATGAAAGATGAGCGGTCTTATGGTTGTTATAATTTTAAAATCTCTTTGTATTGATTATGTTGTTGTACAGCTTAAGTATTACGATTTTTATTAATATTTACAATAATGTCATTTTATATGTAATTAAAAATTACCATTAATTGTATTAAATACATAAATGAAAAGTTTACCTCGAGTAGGATTTGAACCTACGACCCGTACTTTGCTAGAGTACCGCGCTAACCATCTGCGCCATCGAGATTCAAGCAAATTTTGTCTTTATGTATGTAGAACTGATGTAAATTCTAAATACAATGAGATTACAATCAAATTACTTATATTAATGGAATGTGAGCTTTTTATTTATGTATTTAATAAAATTAATAATAATGTTTAATTGCATATTTACCTTTGAACTTATTCGTTCATAACAAAACTTATAATAAATAATTTTATATGTAATTAATTTTTTATGGTGTGGTGCAATATCAATGAAACTAGATTGGTAAGCACTTTTAGAGGCACGACACTCACTAAAACATCAGCCCGTACAGGCAAAGTGCATGGTACTGACTTAGCCCAGTGGTAAGTTCTTGGTGCTTACTCGATCTACAAAAAGAACACTCGTTACAACCAAATAAAATCAAAGACCAAATTTATATTCTTTAACCTTACTTCCTGAAATTCCAATTTAATAACACTAATATTTTACACACAGCATAATTTCGCAATTTCTTTTATATAATTATTTATTTCTCTGTATATTTCAATACGCTTCCGGAAAGTTGATCGAAGGAAAATTGGTCGAAACGCAAGTGCTCGAAACAGCAATTTATCGAAACAGCTATTGATCGAAATACGGTTCTAGGAAAATTGATCGAATACAAGTGACTTTCCCTCACACTTTTTTCAGGCTTAGGACTGACAGCACAAAGCTGGCGTGTTTAAAAGTCGTTTTTTTATATTTTTTGGTTTTAAGTTTTAATATTTAATATTTAATGGGATGAGCTTTTATTTAGAATTTTAAAAATTAATTTATTTTTATATTTTGTATAATTTGAATTGTTAATCATATGAATAATTTAATAATTATTTACTATTTAATTATTGATTTATATTAATTTTACATTTTTTATTAAAAATTAGTTTTACATTTTTTATATTTAGTAAAAATGATTAAATTAGTCAATTTGTTTATTAAAATAAAAGGATTTTTAGTTTGTAAAAAGGAACTCGGCAAAATTATTTTCTGCCTGTTTATTAAAAACATGCCCTTTTGATTATAATTTAAGGTCTAATCTGCTCAGTGAAAATTAAATAGCCGCAGTATTTTAACTGTGCAAAGGTAGCATAATAAATAGTTATTTTGTGCTGTCCTAGAACCGTATTTCGATCAATTGCTGTTTCGATAAATTGCTGTTTCGACCAATTGCGTTTCGACCAATTTTCCTTCGATCAATTGTTTTCGATCAATTTTCCTAGACCCGTTTCAATACAACATACATCATTTTCAAGATGAGCGGTTATGTTAACAATTCATTAAGTCTGTGTTATACGTGTTTTGTAACTGTGGTTTCATATTAGTTGAGTTGATCGGCTTGTTTTCACAGTTTTTGCTTTTTGAGCACGACGTTTCGGAACCGGACTCCTCTTTCGTCATCAGGCTTAGTCCTGAGAAGGACTGTTTTCGCACTTGAATCGAATTCATATGTTATGCTTTTCTTCCCAAGCGCTTGACTGCTCTCAGATTCGAACTCAACACCTTTACCGCTGAGCCACTGAGTAATCCAATATATATTTTTTTAGAACTTATATTCATATTAAACTTTTTCGTGGTTGCGTAGAAGTTTATTGCGCATGTTGCGCCGTAACTTATTGCGCAGGTGTATTGCGCTTAAGCTCTTCCCGTATTATTGGAATCCATATGGGTTTCATTTCCACACTAGCTTGGCTTATTGGATTTTATGCTAGTACGACGGCTTGTGCTCTCGTCCTTTGTCACTATCTGTATGTTGTCCCATTGAATGCGGTGGTCTTCGTTCCAGACAAGTTCGGCCATTCTTGATTTTATTGTTTCGCCCTTGTGGACGTTGTTCTTATGTTCCTGTGTGCTCACTTTGAATGGTCTGCTGCTCTCTCCTATGTATGCTCTGCCGCACTCGCTTGGTAGGTTGTATACTACTTCATTAAAGTAAAATAGCACACGATATAAATTATAATTCTGTATTTAAAATATCTGTTAAAAGTGAGTCTATAAGATCAACCTGTTCGTTGATAAAAGGTACCTTCTGCTTATGATTAGAAATATCGAATACTTCCAAACATCTCATTTGTCTTTTTTGTTACAAAAATGTAAAAAGGTGATGTTGTTCTGTGAAGTCGAGTGTGATACTATTTGCAAATGCCCTTGGCATTTTCATTTTGTTTACTATATGTATAGTGTCTTAAACCGGCACAGTTATATTTGTATATTCTGTGCAAGGATGCTATTTTTATTAATATAAGGATCTTTGTCGAGCACTAGCACGTCGGTTTTCGGATATTGTCGATTTGTGCAATGATTTTTTCAATTGCGTTGACATTTCAGACCAAACAATTGATGAACTACATATCTTATATTTGTTTTGTTGAAGATGTTCGTTTCAGGTAGTATATAAAGAACAAAACCATTAATTGTTGAGTAATATTTTATGATTTATGAAGCAAAGGTTATGAGTAATTTTGAGTTGGGGTAACAAGAATTTCTTCATTTTAATGTGAAGTATTGTAGAGCTTTGTTACTAAACTAATAGATTAGATTTAGTTTATGACGTGATTGTTTTAAAATTGAAGGTTATGTGGCAACTTACTGACATTTTATTTAGTCACAGTATATTTTTACGATATATCAGTAAAATTATAATAACTAGTAATGGGAAAAAATCATCAAGGTAAAACAGCAAACTTGATGTAATATAATTCTATATTCAAATATCTGTGAATCTATATGATCAACCTCTGCGTTCATTAAACGTACTGTATATGTTTATAAATTTCCATTGCTTCTAAAACACCTAATTTTCTTCTTTATTACAAAAATGAAAAAATTTACTGTTGTTTTGTGAAGTCATGAGGTGACTATATACTATTAAATGTTTGACATTATTTTATTTGTCTGTGACATTGCTCTATGTACTAATGATCTATATGTAGCTAATTCACGTGTTTTATGGTGACATACATCATTTGTAATTGTAATGTCTGTATGTGTAAATTTTTTTTGGTTATGGAGCACTTAAACTTGTTCTGTGTATTAATTTTTATTTTTAAATCTAGAGAATTAATGGCTCTACTTTATTCTTTCTCTAGTGTAAATTTTATGTGAGTATGTAAATTGTTATCAATAAATTCTGTTGAATTACCAAAACATGATAAAATATCAATAACAGAACGAAATCAAAATACAACATTATCAGAAACATTTAATTCAAAAATTTGGACTTCTAAATCATCTATAAAATGGGCGAAATTGGACTGCACATAAGCTATATTCATTCATTAATTCTTGAGGGGATATTTTCGAAAACACTACCAACATCAAAACTTACAAGTCTACTATGTAGTGGTACATTTATGTTTTGCAGTTTATTAATTAGTTCTAAAGAAGTATTAATATGATTTGTGCTTTAAATTGTTTGTTATTATGTGGTTTAGTATATTTGCTAAAATATAATTAGGAGCTTTGATGTAAAAAAGTACTGGTCTAATGGGTATATTTGGTTTGTCTATGTTTATTAGACTGTATAGTTTTGGTGCTTGTGAGCTCTTATAAAATATTTGTTTCTCTGAATTTGTAAAGCACATACTGTAGTTTTCTATACTTTTATTACCGTGTGGTAAAATTGTAGTGGAGATATGTAATACACTTAGTTTTGTTGTATGATTTTGTTGAATATTTAAGTATACCCAGTTATGAAGTTTGGAAAGCGCTGATTTAGTCCTGTTTTTATGGCGCATTTGAGTTTATTAAAAATTGTTGTTTTATGGTCATTACTTTTTTTCTTTTTCATAAAGATGTTGAAGTTCTAAATTGCGAATATGTTTGTGGCATATTTTAGGTATAGTTGTTGACGTTTAACCCTTGTAGGAGACCATAATAAATATATTAATGACGTGGACGTCTTTATGCTGAACGAATATAATTACAGAAAACTCGTTTACAAGGAAATTAGTAATCATCAGTAAATTTGCTAATCCCACATTTGTGATTTTTGATTATACTGTCACCACTGTGTTATGTTTTATATCACATTCTTTTAACTTGAATTGTACTTAATGTATAGCTTCTGTTGAGTAAATAAGGATTATTATTATTATTTTTTTTTTTTTTGGTATGACACGTCGGCTGCTATGGCCATTGGTGCCCTTTGTAATTTTTATCTTGTTAAGCATGTTAATTGCTTTCAGAAATTTTAGTGCATTTCTTATACTTTCGGTATCTAAAAAATTGGTGCTCAGTGTGTTTGATACAGAATATAATTTACGGTGTGGTTCGTAAATTGGATATGCGCAGATTATGTGATCGATGGTTAAAGGCGTTAAACAAATTTCGCATCTTGGTGGAGGTGAATTTGATAGAATGTGTTTATGAGTCAAATTTGTATGTCCAATTTTAATCCTGTGGATGATGCTGTTTTCTTTTCTGGAGAAGCAAGAGGCTAATGTCGATTTATCAACAGACAGCGTTATGTTCCTTAGTTGACCTGGGATGTGGTCCAGTTTTCTTGCCACATCGCTTTCAATTTTCGTTTTATATGTTTGGCAATATTTGCATGAATTGCGATTTCTACTTTATATTCTGTTGCAGTTTCCATCTCTTGTTCAGCGTGTCGGGCGGCTAGGTCTGCTCTTTCATTTCCTCTAATGTTTATATGACTAGGAACCCATAGAAATACAATTGTACGTCCTATTGCTAAAGTGTGTGATGGTGGATAATATTACTTGGAGTAGAGAGTTTACTGCATATTGATTTTGGAGACCCATAATAGCACTATACGAGTCGCTTACTATAACAAATTTAGTCCGCCCGGTTGCGTATTCACAGTACGAAGGGCCTGCCAGATTGCATAGCGCTCTGCATTGTATATTGAGGTATGGCTGGCATTAGCCAACTGTATTCGATGTTGTTAGCAGAGGAGGCACACCCTACACCCTCAATACATTTTGGGCCGTCATGTGAATAGCCACATATGGTCGCTAAGGTTACTAAGTAACGTATTGAACTTTTTATGAAATATGGCTGTCAGAGTATTTGCCTTTTTATGTTTTAATAGTGGGTGCAAATGTTAATTTGTGGGACCGACTAGGGCGGTACTTCCAGTGGTCCTAGGGGCAGCATATTCGGTAGAGTCTCATGGATCTGTTCTAAAGCATTTCTAATATTGTAGCATAGAGGTTTATGTAGTCTACGACTAGTATGACCTATGGTATTATTCTTATTATTATTATTATTATTATTATAATTGTTATTATTATGATTATTATTATTATTAGTACCATAATCATAAAAATCCACAAACCAGATATGCCCATTAGACTAATAGTCTCTTACATCCAAGCACCCATTCATACTGTATTAAATAAATTAAACCACATAATAACAAACAATTTAAGGTATGAATCAAGACATTCTATCAAAAATGCGCTAGAACTAATTAATAAACTACAAAACATGTAACTACCACTACATAATATACTTGTAAGCCTTGATGTTAATAGCAAATTCAGTAAATTATTAAATAATCTTTATTTAACAATAATGTTGAATTGCTTACAAGAATCGAGTTAGTTCAATTATTTGAAACTTATTTCACATTCAATGGTAAGATTTATCTACAAAAAAAAGTTGCACTATCGGTTGTCCAACTTCGCTCACTTTAGGTAATATCTTTATAGATAATTGAGAAAACCAATTTTTGAATTAAACATTTCTGGCGAGATTTCATTTTGCTCTTGCTATTTTGATTATATATTAGCATGTTTTGATAGTTCAACAGATTTTGATTAATATTAACAAATTACATCATAACATACAATTTTGCACTAGAGAAAGAACAAAATAGAGAATTTAATTTTCTAGATTTAAACATAAAGTTAATCCACAGAACATGTTTGAGTTCTCCATATTCAGAAAAACCTGTACATATAAACATTTCAGTTCCAAACCATTCGTGTCACCATAAAATACATAAGTTAGTTGTATATAGATCATTAGTACATAGAGCAATGTCAATGCCACTAAACTAAACAATTTCATTAAAAAAATATCAATTATTAAACAAAATTCACTAGCAATGGTTACATTTTAAATATAATCGACACAAGTTAAAAATTCAGAGTTGAAATTATCTATCAAAAACTTTACCCAGTTAACGCAATACAGACACAAAATGAATACATATCAAATCTATATAGAAAAAGTAGCTCACATATTACAAAACAACAAGATATAATACAAAGGAGCTTTCAAAACTAACACTAGTGCTATTAAATGTTTATTTAATGCCAAAAATTGAAGATTTTGAAGTCGGCTGTTATAGATTGAACTGTATACGCGGTAATTATGATTGGACAAACACTTACGAACTTTGATAATAGATTCAAAGAACACATTAGATGTTGTAAATATAAACATACAAACAAAAATTAATTAATGCCAAACGTTTAACAGTGAATATACACCTTATGACTCCACAAAACAAATAACTTTTTAAATTAAATGTTTTGGAAGCATTCGAAATTGTTGATCTTATAGACTCACCTTTAATAGATATTTTACATATAGAAATATAATTTACATTGTTTGCTGTTAATCATTTGTAACCATACCTACTAGTTATTATTTTACTTGCCGCGTTTCTCTTGATAATGATACTTGTTGGATTGAAACACGCAGAAAAATAAATAATTATTTAAAAGAAATGGTGAAATAATATCTTGTTTAAAACATTAGTGCTAGTAAATAAAAAGTGGGTCATAAAACGTCAGTAAGGCGCCACCTGACCTTGGCACGTCATCAACTAGATCCCAACGTCCACATAAGTCAGGAATTCAAAATTTATACTCAGAAATTAAAAAATCGAAACACTTCTATATTTCTCAAAACTTGCATCTATTGCTCTAGCCATCGCAATATTCATCCTACTTTTTGTCTCAACCTGTAAATTGACTTCGAAATCACTATTAAAAATATAATCACCAAACGCTATCTTAATTTGTAAAGTAAGCTCTCTTTCCAAATTTCTAAAGGATTCACAAAATAAAACTGAAAAATCTGAAATCCTCATCAAAGGTTACTCTGGAAATCGCTTTTTAAATATCATAGCTTCAAAATTCATCATGAAAATAATATGATCTTCTATGAAACTCTCAACTTAATCGTCCAGATAGCTTAAAAATTTAACATTAAAATAAAGTAGCTCTTGGTATTTAAACCGAAAAATAGTCATATCTTTAACTTGATAAATCATAAAATATTACTCGTCAATAAATGACTTTGCTTTCCATATTTTACCTCGAAAGATCATCTTTAACATGGCAACTATAAAATCTGTAACTTACCAATTGTTTGGTTTGAAACGTCAACGCAATTGCATGAATCATTGCACAAATCGACAATAGAATTACTATCCGAAACTTGAAATCACAAACTAATGATGTGAAAATTCCTAAAATAACTTTTATAAAACGAAATAACATCCATGGATAAAACCTTTCAAATATAGTTATGTCGGTTTAAGGCACTAAACATATGGTATACAACATTAAAATACCAAGGGTATTCGCAAAATAGAATCAAGCACGATAATACCAACTTCCGCAACAAAGGGTAGCCGTATTTTTGACTAACAAAAACAAATACGTAAAATTAAAATGTTTCATTCTGCACCAATAGCAATTAAGTTAACTTTCATAAGAACATAATGAAAGAATCCACAGCTCAAAAATTCAAAAGATTAATTAATACCACTTGGAATTTTACATTAAAATCTATAAAATAATTATTTACATTTTTCCCGTAAATTCAGGAAAACAAAATAAAATAGACAGTTAGGTAGATAGTTCTTACTTATTTGCTTCGTTGTCGAATACCATAATTGTACCGACTTCCGTTATCACCCGTTCTGAACGCGACGTTTGCAATTTTTACTTCCCAACCATGTGTAGACATATTTTTTAAAGAAAGTTTATAGCTTTATAGCTTTTCTTTAGAAAATTTCTTAATATAAAGCAAAGTCTAAAAATTAATTAAATAAAATTGAAAATGCTTAAGATGATTTATTGGTATTCTATAGACGCGGGTGGTTTTAGATTTTTTAAGTTAGTGTCTATCGGATGGTGAATGATCGGAGGCACCATAGGAAATCCAGTGTGCAATCATAAATTCTCGAATTCCTACTTCCCTAATTATTTTAGGTAAAAACCCCACAGGAACTTATCTTTAAAGAATTGCACTCACTATCAGATAAAGCTAGTACAAATATTTTACAGTTTACGCTAAGAATTGCAAAAATTAGCACCATTCCTGCACAGCATCAATGAAATTCCAAAATGACACAATCTTTCAAATGTCAAACCATCTAAATAATCAATGAAAAATTAATCAGAACTATTTATTGGAAAAATTACGATCAAATTTGAAAATAGTGGTTGCTTCCTTTGTGTAATTGTGACAAAGATTATGAAGCTAACGTTCAAAGAAATGTGTTTAAAAATGAAAATACTACAAATGTATTAACTACAGTTGTTGATAGAAAACACTAGTATAAATATCAATAATAATTAACAATTACAAATTACAAAAATTATAGCAAATGCTCGAATAAGGCACATTTTGCGCTAAGCAATATGCCAATCTAACATAAAATTGTTTTCTAACATTTAGTAGAATGCGAGGCGTTATTTTTGAGCATTATTCGCTGATGGATGTCTTTAAAGCCTATAAATATTTAACCCTTCGGAAGCGAAAATCTTAGATTTTAAATATCCCCAGGGATAATAGTCATTTGGGGCAAGAGCTGCAGACCTTGGAGGCCACTTAATTGCACAATTTGGTCAGATTACACAGTTATTATTATTACTACTACCACTATTATTAATACAGTCTTTAACTTCTCGAGTGTTGTGAGCAAGGCAACCATTTGAAACCAAATTTCTTCTTCCCAGGGAGCTACTTCTGCTAGAGCCGGTAAAATTTACTCTTGCAGCGAATCCAAAATGAGATTCCTCATTGCACAAGTTCTAATAATATGTCGTCTGAATGTTCCTAAACCTAAACATAAATTTTGCACATTTGGTTCATTATTTAACATAAACTCACACTAATCCGTGAAACAAAAATTGTCGGTTTAGATTAGACTTCTCCAGTATCTCATAACAAAACTCTGCTCTTATGTCAATATTCCCTCAAGCAACTCGTGATGACACTGAGGTACGAATGGCAATTATTATTTTTCAAAATTTTGAATCCCGTTATATTATTCATTCCAAACTGGTTCTCAATTCCTCGAGAACTTGTGCCAGAACTTACAACAACTGTAGTTAACACATTTGTAATATTTTCATTTTCAAACACATTTCTTTGAGTGTTGGTTTCATAAGCTTTGGAGAATTTACACAAAGGAAGCACCGTTCCACTAATTTCAAATATTGTAATAATTCTTCCAATTGCAGTATGATTTGGAATCGGACGGTTTGGATGTTTCGCGCTAAATGAGGCACTTACTGTACGCGTGCTATTGCCAGAGTAAAATATTTTTACAATTTCTATTCTGTCTGAAACGGTGTACGACATTATTTAAGTCTGTTGTTATGACTAATAGATTGACAACATTTGAAAGGTAACATCATCTAACATATCATTGCTGTCCTAATGCTGTGCAGGAATGGTATATAATTTTTGCAATTTTTGAAATTAGCGTAAGCTGTAAAATATTTTTAATAGTCTCATCCGATAGAGAACTCAATTCTTTAAAGGAAAGTTCCTCTAGAGTTTTTAGCTAAAATAATTAGGGAAGCAGGAACCTGGCCGAGGTAGCGGAATTTACAAAACACAGGAAAACCAAAGCACTCCTTCTTCTCTGATAGGAAGAAAAACTGTAGGTCCCATGGCAATACGATGTTTGCCGCGTTAAAGATCACTCACCAAAGGTGGAATTCTTCAAGTAGGTCAAAATTCTAGTGACGGGTGGTGCTAGTAACCATTAGTAGTTGACGAGCATAGAGATGCCTGACATTTCCGTTTGTATGTAGATTCCGGACAACAAGAACTAAAAAACATCTGGTGTGGAAGAACACACGACTTTCCAACCTACAAGATAGCAATTAAAAGAAATAAGTTCATTACGAAAATAAGCAACATTGTAAGAACAGAAAAATGACATATGTCAAACATATATTTAAAACCTAAGGTTAGACGTCTAGATGCTACATTGAAAATAAAAATGCCAAAGCTGCCAGCTTCTATAAAAACATAGATAATACAGTGTAAGCATTTTCAATCATATTTATTTAATTTTTACATTTATTTCGCTTTATATTAAGAAATTTTATAACGAAAAGATATGTAAAACTAAATTTTCGTTAAAAAATATGTCTACACATTTTCTTATAAAACTAATTATTATTCAGATATTGAAGAAACTTTAACAAAGACTTAAATTCTACCTTACAAATTTTTGCCCCTAACACACGCGCTGTATCAAAAATTGCATAGAAGATAATTAACGGATATCTTTAAGATTTATGTGATGGTAGCTTTATTTCTATGAAATATGTCTGTTTGAGAAATATTTGATAAAAACCAAAAACTGTACCTAATAAACCCTTTCTCTTCTCCGCTGAATTTCTACCAAAATCTAGTCAGCTCTAGAAGAAATAGAAAAAAGCGTAAATACGTAATTTTTTGGAAGTACGTGTTGCATTTCTAGAGTTACTGTTAATACTAACATACATATACGCACATAGGCCCACGCGCTCTCACACGCACGTAAGCACACACATATACACCCACACACGCACATAAGCACAGCACACACGCACACACACACACGTACACAGCACACGCGCACAGACACACGCACACACGCACACACCACACACGCACACACGCACACAGCACACACAGCACACACGACAACACACGCACACACGCACACACACACACACACACACACGACACACGACACATGCACACACGACGCACCACACAGCACACACACACACACACGCACACGCAGACACGCACACACAGCACAAGACACACACACGCACATCACCACACACACACACACACACACACACACACACACACACACACACACACACACACACACACACACACACTGACAAAAGCACACACCACATGCGCACACACACACACACACACACACACATGAACACACGCACACCGCACAGCACACACCACACACGCACACAGCACACACACACACACACGCACACACGCACACACACACACACACACACACACACACATGCACACGCACACACACACACGCACACACCACACACACACACACGCACACACACACACGCACACACGCACACACACAACACACACACACAGCACACACACACACGCACACACAGCACACACACACACACACACACGCCCAACACAGCACACACACGCACACACACACACACACGCACACACGCACAGCACACACGCACCACACGCACACGACACACGCAGCACACGCACAAGCACACACGCACAGCACACCACACACAACACACGCAACACGCACACACGCACACACATGCACCACACGCACACAGCACACACGCAACACAGCACACACGCACACACCGCACACAGCACACACACAGCACACACACACACGCACACGCACACCACAGCACACACACACACACACACACTCAACGCACACACGCACACGCACAACGCACACACGCACACGTACACACACGCACACACACACGCACCACACACCACACACGACACACACACGCACACACACGACACACACACACACACGCACACACACACACACACACAGCACACACACACATACACACACACAAACACATGCACACACACACGCACACACGCACACACACGCACATCGCACAACGCACACACACACAGCACACACGCACACAGCACACGCACAGCGCACACAACATGCACACGCACACCGCACACGCACACACGACACACGCACACGCACACACGCACATACGCTACACGCACACAGCACACACGCACACGCACACACGACACAGCACACACGCACATAAGCACATAGACACGTAGACACGCACACGCACACACGACACACACATGCACACAGCACACGCGCACGCACCACACAGCACACACACACACACACACACACACACACACACACAGCACACACACACACACCACGCACACACACACAAGCACACACGCACACGCACACACGCACACGCACACATGCACACAGCACACACGCACACACGCACACCACACATGAACACACGCACACACACACACACACGCACACACACACACACGCACACACGCGCACACGCATACATGCACACACGCACACACGGACACGCACACAGCGCAACAGCGCACACGCACACACGCACACACGCACACACGCACACACACACCACACACGCGCACACACTCATACGCACACACGCACATCCGCACATACGCACACACGTTTCTGTCGAAATTGCGATAACAAACTTTAAAACAAAAATTCCCTATAACTTAACATTAATTCATTATTCTACATGTAATATTCAAATGTACTAAAATTAAAAAAAAGGCAAATATCATCCACACGTGATACTTAGGTTAAATTTTTATATTGCTTGTAGTTTAAGTACTATTGTCTAGGGACATAATTGGCTCACCATGTGCGAGGGATATTCGGTTACTGAGGTACATTTGTTAACTACAGACAGACTACCTTATTTATAGAAATAAATATACAGTAAGTGAAAGTACCAACTTTTAACTACTTTTCAACCTAATCACGGCTAATGTTAAGGCGCTTATCGTAGCGAGGCACAAGCTTCTGTATACCCTCTTCGTAAAGGGTACAATCCAATTTTCTGAAGAACTGCCTTCATATTGAAGTTCGTCGTAGTTTTCAAACCTTTTACTCGACAACTGAGTTTTTAACGGCACAAATAAACTTCCCAATTGTGTTTCTGAAGCCAGTCCTTCATGTGAGCTGAGGTGTGCGGTCTTGAATTGCCATGCAACCACCTGATTCCTTTTGTCAACCTTCCTCTTCGTTTCTGTCGAATGGCTTGGTGTAGTTTTTCGAGAGTTTGACAATAAATATCGCTGTTGATTGTCATTTTGGGTGGTAAAAACTCTATGAGCCAAATGCCTTGCATATCCCAGAACACAGTTGCCATTGTATTTTTTTGCAGATTGCTAAACTTAAAATTTTTTCGTTGTTGGTGAACTCACTCTTTTTGATTCGGGATTATGGTGGTGTACCCAGGTTTCGTCTCCTGTGACTATAAACTCTAGAAATCCGTTTTCCTGCCGCCGCGATTCGCTGCATTGTGTGCTGGTTGGTCAACAGTTTTGGTACACATCTCGCGGCAAATTTTCGGTAGTCTAATTGAGATACGATTTCTTGAATAGAGCTTTTAAGAATGTAGGTCAGTAGAGCAATTTTCCCGTATCTTCCACCGACGATCTTGTCGAATCACTGTATCGACCTTTAATAGATTCTCATCCGTTTTTGTTGTTGATGGGTTTCGTCGCAATGCATAGGGATCATCGTTCAGATTTGTGCGTCCACTTTTGAACTGCTAACACCAAACCTAAACTTGTTTTCGACAAGCACTTATAGCGCTGAATACAATTAACAATTCTAATACCGAAAATTTAATAAAAAGCTTGCTACATTTCACTTTGGCAAGTAGGTGTGTAAAAGCACTGTTTTTTGTAATATGTATAATATTCCTAATGGGCTCGGTAGAAGTAAGTTTCTCACTTAAAACCACAAAGCACAGCAATCTTCTAACACACCCTTCAAAATTTAAATATGCAAATTTAAAAACAGAAGTTTATTCTGCAGAATCCATTTTAATTACATTAAACGAAATTATAAAATCAACATTTTTCCATAACTTCAGATTACTACCTTTTTTTTAAAATAAAAGATGCACATAGCTTCAATTGATTATTACAGACTTATTGCCTTTCTTTCAATGTAAGTGTTACTACAACATAAAAATAATACAGTATGGCAGAGTACATTTTATGTAATGCCAGATGATCCTACAATGCAATTGCAAGCTGCTACAATACATTTGGTCTACAGGGAATCGTAACATCTTGGGATATATATTTTATATTACTGTAGTCTCTTTTTATGATCTCTAACATTACGTAATATAACGCAGTTTATCGTATTTCACTTTTTTCTATAGTTATTACACGGGTACCTAATACATAGTGTTAAAAAGTATATACGTGTATGTATATATATATATATATATATATATATATATATATAATAATTAACTATATTTATATTAAAATTAACCTTTGAAGTACGTGGAGTAAAAGATTAACTCGAGTGAGACTGGAACCCACAATTTTGCTAGAGTGAGGCTCTTCCAATTGAGCTATCGGGGAGTCAAGTCACAATCAATTAAAACTGTATGTACTTCCCTAATTACGATGTATTATAATTTTTATATACAATGGAGGATAACAGTCAATTTTCGTGTATTTCATGTGAGTCCGCAATTCGCTAAGGTTATACACATGACAACACGTGTTTATTAATTCTTATTTGCTATAAGCAATAATAATTTAGATCATTATTATTATTATTATTATTAATATTATTATTATTATTATTATTATTATTAACAAATCATAATAATTAACTGTATTTAATAATTAAAAGTTAATTTTAATACAAATACTGTTAATTATTACTGTTATTATATTATTCGTTCACTAAAAATGACTTGATTTCAGTATATATATATATATATATATATATATATATATATATATATATATACCGGATGCCCACGAAATCACATTCTGGCTGCCATTTTTTTATTTATTTATCGATTTAAATGAAACTTGGCAGGGTTGTTACTCTAACCAAACGTCATTTTTAGGACAAGCATTTCCGACTTCCGGTTTCACCGGAAATGACCTTAACTTTTGATTTTCGGATTTTGGAGGTCATTTTACGGCCGATTGTGTAATATTTAAATCGATTTTTTTCCAAATGTAATTCTAAAATTGAATTTTATTTTCTCATCCAGAGTGCCATGACCATCTTAAAATCATTCTACATACTTAACTCACTTCCAGAAAAAAGCAAAATCACTTTTATCTTTGTTAACTTTTTTACTAGAACGTTCTAAACTTTATTCCACCTCTTGACATTTCCTAACACGAAAAACGTTGCTTTCTACGACAGTCCTAAGCATGTCGGGGGTAATGCTAGCAAATGCCGCTCGTATACAGTTTTCTTAGATGTTAAGTGTTGTTGGCGGTGTTCGGTAAACAATCTCCTTAATATGGCCCCACAAAAAAAAGTCAAGAGGTGTAAGGTCAGGCGAACGAGGATGCCACCGGATCGGTCCACGGGTAGAGATAACATGTTCTCCAAATCGTTCTTCTATTCCTCCAAAAAATTTTCAATTTCATGTTGTAAAAAACCCAAATATCGTTCTGCATTTAAATGTACTTGGAGAAGAATCGGTCCCACAATACGAGTACCAATTATTCCAGCCCATACATTTACTCCAAATATCTCTTGAAAATTACCTTCCATCATTCGGTGTTTATTTATCGTTGACCTATATCTTGTATTTTGCCGGTTGAACATTCCATTATTGGTAAATCTCGACTCGTCAGAATACAAAATAGAATTGGCTAGGCTATTATCGGCATCGTTATGTTCCAAGAACCAGTTGCAATATTCCAGTCTTCTAACAAAATCTCCCTCGTACAAATGTTGGTGAAGCTGGTACTTTAATGATGTGTATCCATGTTTCTTCAAGATCTTTCTTGTTGATTCTGCGCCAATGTCTAATTCAAAGGCAATTTCCCTTGTGGATGCTGTAGGGTTTTGAATGACATATGCTATTACATTTTCTTCCGTTTGTTCATTAATAATAAAATGTTGTTGCAAATTATCTGGTTCTTGGCGCATTTTTCTTATAAGGTAGATAATGTTTTGTCTTGTAGGATGATGAAGACGCTCAGGATATTCTTGCCGATAAAATCGTTCGGTTTCTGCTGTATTTTTGGCACATTGTCCATACATAATAAGTATATCAACCTGCTCATTCTTGGTAAACATTTTTGTTAATTTTATAATTAAACTAAGTACAAACTTTAATTTAATTTTTAAGTAAAATATTAGATTTATGTTAATAAACAACAACCTTTATTATTACCTGTCAAACTTTTAAATTTACCATAGTGTTTCCATGCCAACCTAGCCACCTATTGTTTTCATGGCAACTCTGATGGGCTGTGACATAGGAAGTGTATTTTATTAATGAGTAAGACGTAAATATAAAAATAAAAATGTTTTAAATCGAAAATGGGTAAAAATGACAAAACGTGTTATACGTCATTAAATTCGTTTTAAAATACTGCATTTAGTAGTTTTATGAAAGTGGTATGCTTCCATTTAATTTTTTTGAGCTACGGCAAAAATAAAGTTTAGAACGTTCTAGTAAAAAAGTTAACAAAGATAAAAGTGAGTTTGCATTATTCTGGAAGTGAGTTAAGTATGTAGAATGATTTTAAGATCGTCATGGCACTCTGGATGAGAAAATAAAATTCAATTTTAAAATTACATTTGGAAAAAAATCGATTTAAATATTACGCAATCGGCCGTAAAATGACCTCCAGAATACGAAAAACTAAAAATATACAGAGGGTGTCATTTAAAAATCAAAAGTTAAGGTCATTTCCGGTGAAACCGGAAGTCGGAAATGCTTGTCAAAAATTCCAAAAAATGACGTTTGGTTAGAGTAACAACCCTGCCAAGTTTCATTTAAATCGATAGTTAAATAAAAAATGGCAGCCGGAAAGTGATCTCGTGGGCATCCGGTATATATTATATATATATATATATATATATATATATATATATATATATATATATATATATATATATATATATATATATATATATATATATATATATATATATATATTGCAAATTCTGCAACGATTTTTAAAATATTTACTGTTTTAATATTTTTGTTTTAATTCTTCGTGGTATAATCAAGGTGCACCGTGTGTAATGTTAGGTATATTGATCAGTTGCCATATTTAAATAAATCGTAAAATGTATTGACTTTTGTATTACGTATGTGAGTGAGAATGTAATTTCATAAAAAACCTTTAATAGATATAAAAATATAAATTCACCAATTAATTAGTGAGGATGATAAGCAACACCGACTAGAATTTTGTAACTGGGCGTTGTTAAAGTTGCAGGAAAACGGAAGTTTTTTCCTGAATGTAATTTTCGTGGACGAGTCAACATTCACAGCACTTCTGTGTGTAATCGACACAACACGCTCCTGTATGTACAATTAAAACCCCATTTTAGCCGACCTGTAGATCGCCCACATAGGTGTTTTTTTAGAGCATACCGATCGTAAAAAAACTTTATTTCAATCTTGACATGACATATATTATGTTTAGTGAGTTGTTAATCACTAATTGCAAAGGTCGACTAAATCTGCTGTTTAGGGGGCTAAACTCGGGTAATAGAGTATTATAGAAAAAGATTTGTACAAAACATGTTTAATATTCACTTATTTAACAGTAATCACTAATCCTTTTTAATAAGTCGGGTATAATAAACAAGAAACATCTATTGCATTTTCTTGAATGGATAGTGACGCGCATAATTTTAATTTCGCTACTTTAGTTCATATTCACAATCTGTTTAATAAATTTTGAGCAGTATATATAATAATTTACCCTAAGTAAATCCTCTATGTTACGCCATTGACTCTTGTATATCATTCTTATTATGTATTCTGTGATTAAATTGAAATTTTCTATTTTGAGGATATAAATAATTATTTAACTTGTCTTTATGTATTATTATAAGTATTTTTATGAACGACTAGGTTGTACATGCATAGACACAAAACAAAACGATTGGGGCTTGTATCTCGATAGCTCAGATGGTTAGAGCGCACTCCAGCATTGTACATATTGTAGGTCCAAATCTTACTCAAGGTAGACGTTTTATTTATGTGTTCAATATAATTAATAATAATGTTTCATCGTTATGTATCTTTATTTTCTCATTGCTACATTGAAATTCACTTAATAACATAATTATACAATTTTATAAAAATCTGTGACATATAGAGGTAGAATGAGAATCTAATATATAAGATTATCTGTTTCCAAAATATATTCAATTGGAAAAACACGCTTTGGAATGTTCTGTTTCATTTTTAATTAGATAACCCAAGCTAATTGGGATATAGGCCAATGCACTATTTATACCAAATAAGTGCTTTTCAACCAACTTTCCCGGAAATAAAGTTTTTCATTTCAACATATGTGTTCAATGTGGTAAGTTAAATTGATTTTAATTATATTCCAATATACAACAAACTTATACCTGAAATTGCTTTAGGACTTTTACTTTTACGTTTTCTTTTTCTAGACTTTTCTGTATCATTTCTGTAGTACTGATATCAACATTCTATGATGGTAATTATTTCGGAAAGTAACTTATGTGGCCCTTGCAGAAATTACATGGTCACCTTTTACTTACGCTGACGGTTGCTTGCTGTAACTGTTAACTTCACACTACCTACACACCTTCCGCCGTCATATCTCTCATTCAAGACATTGAAACAGGCTATTATACAATTACATTCATGTTTACTGATTCTCAAGACAATTAATTTATGATAACTAATTATATACACCAATCTGCTGCATGTTTGCACAAGTGGACATTGTGCAGCTAATGTACTGAACATAGTAATTTCAATTAAACTATTTAGTTGTATCAGTTGTACGGCTATCTACAATGATGAATGTTACTTAAGTGAACCAATTGTACATGTAGCATGTAATTATTTGTATATTCTCTAATCTGAATACGTGTAACTTGCATCTAATAACTGTCAACCATTGTTTACTTATTTGCTTTGTAAATTTCCATTCACAAAATATGTTAGTGGCTTTTCTAGCGCTGATCTTGTAACTATCCGTTGGTGTCTCAACATATGTATACAGAAATGTAACGTAGGTTCTATTTTATTGATACTTATCTTTCATTTAGGCTAGACATATGCCATGAATACTTATTTTTCTTTATTATTAACTTGAAATACAGACAGATTCACATAAAGATCGAGTTGTTCCAAGTAAAAATACTATCACTTTGGTACAAAACCCTTGTGCTCAACGTTCTGCGTTTCTTTTAGTTCTACTTATAATTATTGCGTTGAGTAAAATATGGAGTTTACAAATAACCAATTATTTTGATGTATTACTGCTTTCTGAAGACCAAAATTTCGGTAATCTAATTTTTGGATGTGTCGTTTTCCAAACTTATATTCGTGATATGAATTTACAACTTACCTTAATTTGTGTCTTATTGAATAAAACAATAATTCAAGTAACTTAAGCAACATAAGCAACCAAATTAAATGTAAGTAAGCTTACACATGCAAAATCGACATTGTCTGAAAATACATATAAAAATAATTAATTGTATAAGTGGGTACTTATAGAGTTATGAATTAAATAACAACTTAAATTTTAGTACCAATACAGTACTATCTATACATTAGCATAGAGTTGGCTTTGTTATGTTTAAATTAGGTAAGCATTAAAGTAAGGCAGGCATAAAAGCATAGAAATTATTTTTCACTTAGGTTTGGCTCTCCAAATGTTATTTTCACGATTATAAATTTCAGAACCTATCGCAGTTGGTAGCTGTAGTTAGCACTAGGTGTATTGGCGTTATGCACAATCCATTAAATATAAAATTTCAGAAATGCAACTAAGCAGTCAACGCTTGGTTGGAGTAATGTAAAAAATTTAAATTTGTCAGATATTATTAAAAAGTAAAATTTATAACAAAAAGAATAGCTTCAACGACTACAATGCAAGAACTTTTTAAATAGGATTGAAACTATGTTTCGCAAAGAGTAGATGTAGAGGTAACTGATTTGGTTTACGAACAAATATTTACAAGAAAAGAACGTTTAGAACAGACGTATGACAATTATTTAGAACTGGATGCTAGCACAAAGTGTATCGATAAAAAAATGATACTAAGGACTGTGATATATTTCAAACGGCATACTGTCTAAAGATTAATAAAATTTTGTCAAAACACAAAACATAATCGGAACAAAGACAAGACAGTAGTGACGATTAAAACAATTGAAACTCCCACAAATTTTGCTATATGTATAAATGCAAGGTTACCCCAAGTGAATATATCAAGTTTTAACGGGGCTAACTTAAATAAATATAAACCATTAAGAGATATGTTTGATGCGGTCATAGACAAAAATTAAAATTTGTTACAGGTTTAAAAAGCTTTTTTATTTAAGAAGTTAGCTAAAGCCGGAAGCCCTAAAGTTGATAAATAATTTACCACTAACTAACGATTCGTATTGAAATTACAATAATCAAAATTTACTCATAAGCAATCACATATTTAAAATTTTTGATATACAGACTATGACTAAAGGTACAAGTTCTGCACTTGAATTTGTATCTCAAACCAAGCAACATATAACTGCATTAAAAAATTTAGGACAACTCACCGATAGTTTGGATATCTTGTTAGTTTGCAGACAGGTTGCTGTTTATGCGCAAAGGTGTTTTCAGATTGATAAAAATAATTCAACGTTACCAAGTCCTAATATTTTTTTTAATTATTTAGACAACAGGGCCATAGAATCTGTTTCTAGGGCTAATACAAGCTCTACTACTTCTACAGGTTTGCAAAAGGGGAAGGTACGAATTTCAAATGTAACTGTACAGAATAAAAATAAAACAGTAAAATGCCTGTTTCGTTCAGCGATTGGTCACAAAACTTATAATTGTAACAAATTTAAATCAGCCACAGTAACAGAGCGAAATTTATTTATGGAAAGAAATAAGCGTTGTAAATTTGTCACGTGTGTGCAAGTTTTTATCGAATATTTTTGTTAGTTTCGAATTATAGGATATTCATTGGTAGCTGACATCAGAAATGTAGCATATTTCCAGTAAATGTATGTGATAAAATACGTTTTGGAAGCTTTCATATTGTAGCGTTTTTTTCATTTTATAAGATACTTAGATTTATCACGAATGCTAATAGCATTTAGAAACCTCATTTTGTGAACGGTTTGTTGATCAAGACTAAATTGGAGTTTTAAGTTAAAATTTGGTATATGATGACATAGATAAGTAGTGAAAACCCTTTTACTATTTTAGCTGAGAGTTAATTAGTTTTGTAAATAATAGTTGATCCTAATATTGTAGATATCGCTATATATAGTCATTTACATGGAACTACGTCATTAGAAAATATAGTGTAGAAAAGCATAAATGAAGGTTTTCAATTGTTTCGGCGACAGGCGGACGGGAATTTTTCAATAAATTTATTTTAATTAAAAAAAGAGTTTCGGATTTAGACAAGAGATTTTAAGATCCAGTGTCGAGAAGGCATTATCAACGTTTGGGATATCGATTGGAAGCATAACCGACAACTTGTTTTTCACGATGCAATTTTCCAGTGTGGCTCGCGAATTTCAATTCGCTTTTGGCGCAGCTTAAAATTTAAGTAATAAATGGATATGATTGGTTGAAGGAGATAAAATTCAATGTGGCGAAAAGTGAGGGATGTGTGTCATTCCTAGTTCTGATGCTGTAGTCTAATTGACAACGTTCGTGCAGGAAGGGTGTTAATAGAACTTTCGTTAGGGGCAGTTTTCTCCGTCAACACTATTGAGGGATATTAAGTAGATTCAACCAACACTCGATTCAAATAACGTAAAGTGTCGTTTGTCTATAGAGGCATCGTCGAGTATCCTAAAAGAAAGGTGTTAAGTTTTAGAAGGACCTAGTGCTTTCCCTTGGTTTGGGGAGTAAAATCGCCTTTTCTGCGAAAAACAAAATTAAACAACCCTTCCTAAAAAGAAAAACATTTAGGATCACAGCTCGATAACAACTAGAGAACTCGCTGTAAATAAATTAAGTTTTACGTAAAAGCAGTTTACGTTCCATTAACTGTACATATTTAAATTAAAGTTACTGAGCACCGATGACTATAAACGTTAGTGTACCGTATAAACAATTGAAATATAAATCAAACCTTGTAATTGGATCTAAGCAAGTTGACCGATATCCTCCAGGTTGAGTCGACGATGATCACGGGGTTGAGTCACACATAGGGTCCATCTTATGGGTCCATATCGCTTGCTGTATAAAGAAAATCGAACAGTTAAAGACGCCATTTTATGTCAAGGTTTAATTAAATTTTAAGGTAATATGTTTCGTACGTTTATCTGAGTGGCTGACAATTTTAATAAAGTGCTGTGTTTATTTAACTGTAACTTTCGAATGGCTGAACATGCTTTCCTTGGTAGTCTACTTGACAGTTTATCATTGATTAACTTGTTTAAAGCGTATTCATCCTGGAGATAATTTAAAATGTATCAGGTTGTTTATTGTACTTGTGTTTGGTTCATTACAATATACATATTTTAGTTAATGAACTAGTCGTGTTTTCTTTGGGAATGTGTATACAGCTGTGAACCCTATTTCTTATTACGGCACTTTAATTACTTGCATTTTAGTTGGTTTGTTTTTTTTATCAAGTTGAGCTGATCTCTTTAACGTCAATATGTTTTGAATAAAATATTAAATTTAACCCACTGAAGTAAAAACGCTCGTAAGTTTATCGATTGTTTATCTTATTTTTAACCGTAACGTAATATTTTATTAAAGATGCGTTGTGGATGATTTTGATTGATATAATTTAAATTGGTTATAGATTGGATTGAATTGTTTTTCGCTCAACGTAAAGTAATGATAAAGTACAGGGATCGATTGAATTAATTGAAGCACAATATTACATCATGGTTTTAACAAATAGAAATGTTATAATCCCAAGTTCTAAGCTAAGGGAATTTGGAATTTCCTTTTTTAGGTATTAGAAATTGATCCAAAAATGTAAAGGAGATATTTACATAACTTTGTAGCCACAAACTCAACAGATGAGGTCCATAATATACATAAACGAAATGCCCCTGTGAAAAACGGTTGCTAGAAAACGGATTACACACAGCATCGTGATTACATGTTGCACTACGCTATCAATGTAATACACTAAAATTTGCATATCAAAAGTAAATATGCTTAAAATACATTTAAATATACCATAAATCTTGCAAACAAATTTATAAATAGCAAGATCGAAAATTTACATAACTATTACATGCACACGCACACAGACAACACACACACACACACACACACACACACTAAACATGCTAAAATACCGCATAATACGCAGTACGCACACGCAAACTTTACACAACAAGATCACAATTTAACATACCACACACACAGACACAAATACAGCACACAACAACACAACACAACACATGACACACCACACACATACACACACACAATAACAAAACGCACATGCACGCACACATCAAGACATCACACAGCAAGACACAACATACACACACAGACGCACACATAACGCACACATGCATACACACACACACAGCACACATGCACACACAGCACACACGCACACGTCACACGCACAACGCGCGCATGCATATATTAAATAATAAATAAAAAGGATGTAACTTAAAATTTGTCTGACCGAAACCAGATTTTGAATTGTTAAGGTACCTTAAAATCGACCTATATGGAAAATCATATGAACACACCACCTAACATCGCCATTTTGTACACGAACTACATGATATACTTAAACTATTTCAATCCAGTATAATCGCAAGTTCTGATTTTAGAATTTGGAATTTCCTCTTTAGGTATCATAAATTGATATAAAATGTAAAGGAGAAAACTACATCCTTTGTAAGGACGAACTCAGTAAATGAGTTTCGTAATATAAATAAACGAAATGACGCTCTGTGAAAAATGCGTTGCGCAGAAAACAAAAGGTTATGTGATTACAGACCAGCATCCTGATTACATGTTACACCACGCTAACTAAAATGACGTATAATAGCAAAAAAGAGCTTTCAATGTAATACACTAAAATTTGTATATTAAAAGAAAATGTGCTTAAAATATATTTAAATATACCATGAATCTTGCAAACAAATTTATAAATTGAAATCAAGATCCAAAATTTACAAGTAACGTTACACACACACACACACACACACACACACACACACACACACACACACACACACACGCACGCACGCGCACGTACGAACATAAACACCCACGCGCGCGCACACTCACACACACATACACCCATACACACAAACACACACACACACACACACGCACGCACGCACGCACGCAGGTACCCACCCACCCATTAATTTCATAACATTACCTGACTTTCATGTTTCGAAAGAGTGCGTCAATATACAATATTTTGACACTCTAGTCAAGTACAATTTCAAATTGTTACAGTGTACAATTTTTTGACATTCTGGTCAAGTACAATTTGATAATATGATGCAATGTTCTTTTTGCACACGTTACTTTAAATTCTGTAATTTTTGTGATATTGTTTAAGTGGTTGGTAACAAAGTAGAATTATTTACAAATATTTAAGGTATTTTATCTTAATTTGTTTCACAATATTTCTTTATTTACAAGATCTACATTTACACATTACAATCTCCTTCGTACATGTAATACACATAAAATATTCGAGTACATTTTTTTTTAATTAATGTATGGGGAGGACAGCAATTTTTGTTACTGAGAGAGAGAGAGAGAGTACATTGCGGTTTGGGTTTTCACATGAACAGCTTTGAGTCCTTGCCAGGGATTACCTTTACTATCCTTGCCATTGGCCATTTAAGGGAGGGGGGTATTGTCTGCTTTCAGAAGTACTAACATACCTTAGTAGAAAAGAGGCACCTTGGCCACCATCTTGGATTTTGACGTCACAAGGCCGGCCACATGGGAGACCGTATTTTTCACCCTTATTTTTATGGTATCGTTTCGAAGGCCTTTTCAACCCCTTGATTGAATTTTCATCCCTGATTGTGATATTTTTGACAGTAATTTTTTATCGACCTTATTTTATGGTTTCTTTTCGGAGGCCTTTTTCAGTCCTTGATGGAATTTTCAACCCTTTTTATTGTACTAAGAGCCATTTTAACTGCAATTTTTTGTACTTGCTCGCGTGACGGGTGTATGTAGGGTTTGGTCTTTGGGTTGGTATTGGGATTGGCGTTGGTCTTGGACTTGGGGTTGATCCAGGCGTTGGTCTTGGATTTGGGGCTGGGGGCTGGGTGACGGCTTCTTTTCGGGGGCCTTTTTCAACCCTAATTAAGATCCTTTTGGTAATATTAAGAGCAAGGCGTTGTACACCTGGAGGTTAGGCAATTGCACGTGTTCTGATTGAAAAAGGTTTTTATTTAAGCTGTGTTTATTAATATGTATTAAGACCCATTTTTATTTTATCAAATGAGATTGCATAATTGTATTCTTATCTACAGATTGTGACCTATACGAAAATTTATTTATACATTGGGGTTGTATTCTAATAATTAAATTTCACTGTCATTTTAAATTAATCTCTACACGCAATGCAAAAAATTATTTAAAGTTAATTACACGACACAGTAATCAGAATATTGTGATTCTAAACGAATATTAAAACTAGTTGCTTACCTTTGAAATATCTTTAATCACCACCCTCCCGTTAAAATTGTTGTATATACACAGGTCCTCGGTATCCAAACACTTAATATTTTTAAAAAAGATATGTTGTTTGCACTAGCTGTAATTAAATCTCTGCAACTAAATAAATAAATTAAGGTTATAACTACCGTTTTCTGCTGCACGTATAGGCACACTAATACCACTTTCTATGTTTTGACTTATGCTTAATTGATATAAAACTGGTTATCGAGTAAAAGTAATTTTTGGAATATAAATAAAATATTATATGCTGTACATATACACAAAATGGGTTTTATAGAAAACGAATTCATCATAAAATTCTCTTTAAAATATAACGTAGAGTTTACAGTTGGTGTAATTATATTATACCAATATTGAGTAGCAGACTTTGTTTAATAATAAATGCTAAAATAATAAATTTTTATAAAACGATTAAAAGAAAGAAATGACAGTAGGTATTACGTAACGCTTAATTAAAAAAAACAAAGTAATAAAATCTCTTTTTTTATTTATCAGACTAGAATAGTAGGAAAACAAAAATTGTACAATAATTTGATTATCTCGCCATTTAAGATTAAAGATACAGTGAAAAGGCTTATTTACAAAATCAAACGTAGGTAAATTATGTAATCTAAAATATAGAAACATTAACGTATAAAATCCACACACATTCGAATGGTAATCTTGCAGAGTCGTTTTGTTATAATGGAACCATCTAGAATTTTTCTCTAGGAAGCGTAAATGATACCCTTGCGGTGCTCTTCTAAAGCAATCAAAATAATCCCCGTTACCATTCTCGTCAATGTAGATAGCAGTCCAATGCTGAACTGGTTTGTTTGCAGAATCGGTGTTTACGATAATT
>JARFJB010000307.1:3225000-3250000 GCA_036346205.1 Vesta saturnalis
CGTTCAAATTTTATTATACTTTTAGACTCAATTCAGAACGCAGGGTTTTGTTAGGGCTTCAGTAGGTAATGTAAAGGTAGGAAGATTATTGTTATCAATAATAAATTTATTATACGTATGTAGGACATATATGTCTTGGTCACAGTCTTTTATTGTTGTGGTCAGAGAAGTGTTAACAGGGATTTCTGATTATTTTTCAATCGCAAACTTTTCAAAAGCAATGGAGTTCAAATGTGAAATACGTATTTAGGACATATATATCTAGACGACATTGATTTTGATGTTGGTGGCTGTGTGACAAGGTGTAATATAGGTAAAATGGTTGTCTTTACACGTTTGTGAAATCTCACTCTTACTGTAGTACTCAAGAATTATCTTAACGTAGTTGGACACAACCTTTACTTTTCATTTTATGCAATTTTTACTCTAGCAGTACGTTTTATTGCCCTGGTATTAATCAAGGCTTGTTAGAGCTATTTTTCAATGTTAGTTTAAAACTTATATCACAATAATAATATTAGTAATTATTGGATTATGAATATCATTTGTGCGATAAGCGTGATTCCAAAATGCACTGGTAATTTTCTATTTAAAATTAAACATGTTACGGTTTGAAAAAGAACTCTGCTCAGACATACCAGAACGAGTAGCTTAACCGTAGATAAATAGAATTGCTCTAAATAAAAGTGTATAGTTTGGTCTCTACGTCAGAGAGAGTTTTAAATTTAAACCGACATAAAGGCGTCAGAAAGAACAAATACAAGCAGAAAAATTAGTTTGAAATAAAGATATATCTCATAGTATAAAAGTTATGTCTGAGTTTTGTGTAAAAAAGTGACACCGCCCATTGTGCATTCCAATAACCATTACAATGTTAAAGAGCGAAATTCAAATTATAATAAGATATTTTGAATCAGAACCATTATCTTATTTTAAGACGTTGGTAGTCTGCAATAGTGCCAGTGCAGGTCATCGTTACTAAATCCATGTTTTGATGACAAACTTTGCCATTAAATAGTTGCCATTGCAGGAAACCTAACAATACTTTTGCTATTGGAACATTGAATGGCCAAAGTTAGTTATTTTGTTGTGCAATTTTTGCATTATTAGTGAAAAACCATCGTTTCAACTCTATATGTTCTACTGGTGTGCATCTTCCCATGTCGGTAGAAGGGAGAGAGTTGAGGAACTTTTTACATAGGTCTTCGAAACTTGCACCTGGTTTTCGCCCATTGTCGTGATCCATTTGGCGGAAAATTTGAATTTGCATTCTAATAAGGGGCCCTAGTGCTAACTCGTAAGACCGGTATAGGCCTTCACAACTTGCTCTCGGGACTGTCCCATTGGCGGGAAATTTGAATTTGTATTTAAATCTCTGCATTTCTGCTTGGTTAAGGCAGGAAGTTTGAATTTTTATTCTAACAAGGGGCTCTAATTCTAACTTGTAAGACATGTATAGGCATTTCGTACTTGCTTTAGGGCCTTAGCCCTCTTTCCCCAAAATTTGAATTTCTCTCTCTCTCTCTCTTTATGAAAGTTAACTGGAACGTGTTTAATCGTTATGTAGCGTTTTGTTTATGCCAAACTTTTAAAATAAGTAAAACATACAAGGATCTTTAGACAATATTTACTTTTCAAATAACTATATATTTTCGTATTTACAAATAAGCAGGAAAGGATTACAGTTGTTACTGTACTGCGTTATAGCATCTTCAATAACTTATAGTCCGCCGTACTTCATGTTATTATAAATTTCTTCTTACTTGTGTACAGTGTAATACATCATTGTTCCTAATACAGAGTGTTTCAATTTGATTAACTTATAAGTGATTGAGATGCTTATTTAACTATGTTTAACTCAACAATAAAGTACATTTAATTAATGTATTAGGTTATACTACAATTAGTTTTACCAAATGAACTACTAATATAATCTTAACGCCACTTATTACTTCTAAAGGTTTCTGATTGTTTATATAAATGATTGCAAAAAATACGAGGAGAAACTTGGATAAACTTTAATTAAGTGTTTCTGATGGATTAAATGTTGAAAGGGTAGATGAGGGTTTATCAGTTTGTGTAGTAGTAACAAAACAACCACTTCTGATTTAATTTGTAGAACTTATAAAGAATATTAGGAATGAAAAAATCATCTTTTATATGTATTATATATATATATATATATATATATATATATATATATATATATATATATATATATATATATATATATAATTTAATTTTTAGTATAACACAGATGCAGCGTAAACAAAATGATAAATACAATAATAAATAAATTATAACATTATTACTTACGCTAGATTATTATAAAATTGGCAAACTCAAAAAATTAAAAGTTGTTAAATTGTGACAGATAATTCCGGCAACTAAAACTGTAACTATAACGACTAACAAGAAAGTAAAACGTATACATTTTTTTATTAACAAAGTAATTGATTCATTCATAACAAAACATAATAATTTAATATATTTAATATAAGTTGCTTTGGTATGTGAATCTTGATATTGCAGACTCACATTCCATTAATATAAGTAATTTGATTGTGATCTCGTTATATTTAGAATTTCCATCAGTGCTACATACAAAAGACAAAATTTACATCGATAGCGTAGTTGGTTATCGCGTATAGCAAAGTGATGTCGTAGGTTAAATTCAGAGGTAAACTTTTATTTATGTATTTAATAAAATCAAATAATTTTTAATTACATATTTACCTTTGAACTTATTCGTTCATAAAAACTTATTATTTAGGGATTGTTTATGTCACAGGAATTATTTAAATATTAATTTAATATACAGGTCAGATTTCAAAATAGTAAAATACGTTATAACAATAAGGTAAATTGCAAGAAATCGCTTTAAGAGCTGGTCAGGTTTGGTATTCTCGAACAGAGAAGTTTTCTAAGTACAGGAATAGTAATAAATTACTATAAAATCGGGTTGTAGAGAAATTCTGCTGGAAATTGTACAAAGTAGTGTTTTGCAGAACAGAGTGATTATGTACTCTCCCTTTTATAGTTCGCGATGAAGTGGGGTTTGGGAAAACCATGTACGATGGAATTACAAATACTAAAGGTGGAACTGGTGCGCACGCAAAGTGCTGTTTGTTATGATATTGGAACTGAAATAAATTGAATAAATTCTTATTAAGCATTATCTCAATAAGATTTAAAATAATAATAATTTACTTCTTACTTCTTTTCTGGGTTATTACAGTTGCATAAAATTTGGTATACAGGGGTTTCTTGTGATGAGAAGTTCAAATTTGTGAACGATTTTGTTGAGACAAGCGACGATCAGGATACCTTAAAATCACTATAACTTTATTGTGCCAAGGTATATATCGTTTTGTGTTTAATGAATCTTTTTCCCTATATTTTTCAGTTAAGAAAGGTCTACTTTATTGAAGTCGCTAGAAGTCACCTTTTCCGAGTAAAACGTATCTGAAGCTGATAACGCATGTAAATTGTCAAAGCTATTATATGGTATTGCACTTTTTTGAAGACTTTGGCAAACGTAAAACATTTTTCCTTGTTTGCGATATTGTGAACTCTGGCACACTCTCATTATTTATACTCATATCCAAACAATAACTATCGATATTCTGCATTGACCTGTTTTATTTAAATTAAACAACTGTCACATTTAGTTATTTCTATAATTATACTAATGATTATAATTAATAATTAAACTTAAACTATTGATTAAATTTCTCAGCGGCAAGTATCCAGCCGATTACTGATATTTATTATTCGAATTAATTGGCATTAAAACAGAACTGTTCGCAAAAGAGGTTTAGGTACAATTTTAAGGCCAGGTTAGATAATCTCAGCTTAACCAGCAAATTTCTAGTTATCTAGTTATTCAAAGTTAATTCGAACACTTTAGAATTTTAGTGGAATAATAATAAGACGTTCCAAAGATGCTAGGTTATTTTGATCCTCCAGACGAGCTTTGCATCGTTACATAAAGAGAACAAGCACCCACTCAAGATCAGCTGATAGGCAGCTTGATAGGACTATTCAAATTATAGTCAAATTATTTATTTAGGGATTGTTTTGTCACAGGAATTATTTAAATATTTTATAATACAGGTTAGATTTCAAAATAGTAAAATCGTTATTCAATAAGGTAAATTGCATGACATTTTAAGAGCTGGTCAGGTTTAGATTCTTTACAGAATTTTTACCATAAGAAAGAATAAATTACTATAAAATCGGTTGTAGAGAAATTTTCTGCAAATTGTACAAAGCAGTGTTTTGCAGAACAAAGTGATTATGCTAAAACTTTCCTTTAATAGTTCGGATGATTGGGCACGTACATGGTATACTTTATATTACCATTTATTTAAGTATGGCAACTGTTATGATCGTTTTCTGGTAACGATTTAAAATAAATCCTTACTTTGTGACAAATTGTTATTTATGTGACCGCCTGGTATTTTTTTTTAATTTCAAAAAATTAATTTAATGAACAAATTCCAATGCAATACGCGTACAGACAGTTTGATTAATTGAAATGCAGGATGCAATAGTTTTATTTTAAACGATTTCCGTTATAAGTATATAAATTCACAATTGTAACATATAACGATTTCTCCGTTTGAAATATCGAAATAGTTCAGGTACAAAACAAGTCTTTTCGAATACGAGACGTTTATCATCGACCAGAGTGTTTATTATTACTACGATCTTGTGTGTGCGAGTGCGTGCCTGATCTATTCGAGTAAGTTTATCGATTAAGCATATTAATCTGATTTACCTACTACTATTTATGTGGTGATAAATTGCCGTCCGCTATTCCGCTATTTTTACATAAGATACAAGCAGTAAATCGTACACCTGTAGATATTTTATATACGGGAAATATATTTAACTAACGCTGTATTTCCACGTGTGCAATTATCCGATAAGCGTGTTATCAACGAGTTTCTTTGCAGCTTAGAAACACTACCGTTACCCTCTTAATTAAGTCATTATTCCTACTAATATTAAGCTGGCTACGTTAATTATTTTTATACCTTTAGAGGTGAACATTTCATCCATGAGTTCATAAATAAAATTGTTTTCAAACAACGAATCAACTGCACATTAAGTTTGACCTAAACATTTTCAGAAATATCTTTTCATTGGATGCGATTGCATCTGATAATTAGGATCTTTTCTCCTTGTGTTTAGATCGAAAGTGTTTATCCTATATTTTCAACGCCGTCCTGATTAATTTTGTGGCCATCCGCTTAGTGTTTAGACAGATGAGATCAGGAATTATTCACTTGTTGATTCAAGGTTTCCGTCACCGATTGCACTTTAATTTTAAAATTTAGTGTAAGCATTTATAGAACGGCGATTTCGTTTCTGCAGCTCAAGTAACTAAATTTCGTAATTAGGCCTTTTTTTTCTTTTATGTTAGTTTTAAAAGAATAAATTGCTCGATAATTTTTGTCTTCTATAGCAGCGTTTATTAGTGTCTGACAAATACATTGTGTTTCTATTTTTTGAAATTTAGTTGTAGTTTTCCGCCACAAGTGATACCCGTGCATATACCGGGTGATCCAAATATTGCACCCACCACAGTTATTATAATTAATAATTTTTTTATATTAACAGCAAGTAGCCGATTATTAATTATCAATATTTTTTTATGATCTTTGTTTTATAATTTTGGATCTTGTACGATCTGTTATTTAAGTTGTCAGACCATAATATTTACTTTAGTTATACCGTTAGGCCGCCTCAAATAGATTACAAGGGTTAATTAGTTTATAGCCTGTTTAGACAAATGACATTTTTAGTTTATATTTTTTTAATGTAGTTTTGGTTTTCCGTCGCCGTTGGCTATTATATATATTTTTCCTTGGTTCTGTTAATTATTTTAATCACTAGTTTATTTCTTTACCGTCTTAAATGCCTTTGGTTCTTGTTTGTTATTTTTTTTTAAGAATTTAGGTATTTTTTATTGCCACGGCTGACGAAAAATGATTTTATCAATTGACATCGGCAAGCACTATAGTGCGCTTTGTTTTTCTTACAGCTGCCGTAATAAATTAGAGGTTGACTCCTTGCTCCGTAACCACCCAATTTTGTTAGTATTATTTTTGTCCGGGAAATATTAATTTTGATTTATATTTTTTTTTTCGTTTGACGAATCGTTCTGTGGTCTAATTTCCAACTTATAAAATAAATTTTTTACTATTTATCCGACATAGAAAACATTTCCTTCCGACCTCCGTATCAGAAGTTTTATTTTTTTGTAACTAAATTTATTTTTGAATTCTTACCACCGAGAACACACATTTACGACTCAACAACGACACAAGTCTTAAATACCGTCTCAGATTCAAATCTTCAGAAACCCTGGTAGTCTTCACTGACGCTACTTGGACCGCTTTTACCCCTTTAATTCTCCGCGAAGAGGAATCTAGGCCTCTACATCACCATTTACCTAGATTGGCGCTCGAGTAACCCGATTATACCGCGATAGTCCAACCGCAGTTCACCGCCCGCCCATCTCAGACAATTTAGACAATTTTGATAACAACTGACAGTCCTCGAAAGGTAAAAGCGTTATACTATTATACAGAGTGCACATTGATTATACTAGGAAGAACTAAAGTGAAAATCCTAAAATAGTAAATATTTCAAAAACCGTTGCAGATATTCATAATTTAATTATAACAAAAAATGTAGGCCTTTCAATTTTCTTTCGAATAGTGTAATAATATAAAGGATGTGTAAGATAAGATAGTTATCCACATTTAAAGCAAATTCATTCATATTTCTAGTACACCCTGTATAAAAATTAAATCAGTCACAATATTTCTTAAAAGACCAATGCCTGCACTAATTACATACGGAGTTACAAATTCATAGATTTGGTAGTAACCTCAAAATCAATTTTTGAATTACGACAAAAAATGATAATTTTTTATCTAAAAGTACAAATATTTCAAAAATGATTAACTTTAGCAATACAACATGTTTAATTGAAAGTGTTTGTTTTTCAGAGTAGAAACGAAATCCGCGATAAAAATTACACCACTCCATTTAAAATAAGAAAGATACGATATGTACCGCTATTATGGAACAGTCTTCGTATGCAAAAATATTTTTAGGTTATAGCATGCTTGAATTCAAGCAACTTTTGTGTACAAACATGTTTTTGAACTGTGCAGTTTAGCCGCAAATTCACTTTGACGCACTATATATATATATATATATATATATATATATATATATATATATATATATATTCAATATATAACATACAAATTAAAATTATGTTACCATGTTCATATGGGAACTGGGTTTCAAATGATTTTCTTTACTTGCTTTTTTTTACAGTAAAACGCTTTATACAACTATTTTCTTCCATCGAGGTTTGGAAATATATTTCAATATTAATTTGAGGACTAAAAAATTATTTCTGCAAGAATACAAATAAATTGTGTGAAAATGTTACTTTACGACAATATTACAAATAGGTAATACTAATTAGTTTTGGGCATATTACATATAACTTCCGAACAGCTTAGTCCCTAGCCTTCGAATACTGGCACTATGTACTTGTATTGCAGGTTCTATAATGCATAAAATTATTGTTTCCTAACTACCATTCTTTGTGCTGAAAGTAAAAGACACAGAGTGTACATGAAAGGCTATAACCAAAAGACATTTTAGATCTATTGTCACCAATAATTGAATTATACAAAAAAAACAGTTCTGATTATTATTTTTAGTAAGTTCAATACTCATTTTCAGTTATGAATAGACAATCTTATAAAATATAAATGTAATCCCTCTAGGTTATTATTTCAGTAGATATTCCAGGGTGATCCTGATTCACTTTTGATAATAATAATAATACACCTTTGGTATTGTCCACATCAAGGTCAATGGTTTTCAAGGTCATCATATACATTGCCTACATCAAAGTATATTCCTCAAGGTCATTGAAGTAACCAGAATTGAAAAAATTCACTAGAAAAGTCGCCAGGTCGGTTTTCAAGGTCAAGGTCACACACATTTCAAACATCAAAGTCAATTAGAATTTTCAAGGTCACGGTCACTCACATTGCTTGCATATTCTTCAAGGTCATCCTTCCACGTACGCGTCCCCCGCGTCAATATCGAAGCGTCCAAATACATTGTTTTCCAAGGTCGAGGTTATCGTACACATTGTCTGCATCAAAGTATATTCCTCAAGGTCATTGAAATAACTAGATTTGAAAAAAGCACTAGAAGTTACTATATTAGTTTTTAAGGTCATTGACGTTTCCCGTACAGATTGTCCATTTCAAGGTCACGTGGTAGGAAATGGTCGCTCTCACTGCCAAGGTACACACACCCCGCTTCAAGGTCAAGAATTTCAAGGTTACGTATACTGATCAACCTTCTCGTTTTGTCAAGGTCACACTTTCAGGGTTCAATTGAGGGTATATAACCTTTTCAAGGTCACGCCCCCATGAATTAATGCGTAGACCTGTCTCAAGCCTTGAGGTGTTATTAAAATTCTCAAGGGGTATCGTACAGATGGTTGCCTATGCTAAGCATGTTTCATGGTCATCAAGAAATCATTGGAAGTTTACTTTGCAAGGTCACGTCCCCATCAAAGTTCATTGATCTCAATTGACGCCGATTCCAAAACTCAGATGGACGTTTCCCAAAGACAGATAGCCCTCTCCCATTTCAAGGTCACACCTCTGAGAAAAGAACAAAGGCGATTCATTATTCTGGCCTAGTTAGGGTCATAATTCCTAAAAATAGATTGTTATCCAGCTACCCCCACCATTTCAGGCTCAATTCTGGGAAATCAATTTTCAAGAAGAAAGACGATGCTCAAGCAATTCAGCCAACGCTTCAAGGTCAAGGTTACACCTCTGAGAAAAAAACAAAGACGATCCATTGTTCTAGCCGAGTTAGGGTCATAGTTCCTAAAAATAGATTATTATCTAGATACCACCACCTCAATTCTGAGAAATATATTTTCACAAAAGCGATGTTCAAGCAATTCAATCGACGCTTCAAGGTCATCTAACAAATAAAATATTTTTTATAAAACTTGTAATTTATTAACCACAATATTTATCTATATACAAATAAAAAAATCGATTTAGGTCAATATACATATTACGGGAAGTTTGGTGCACTGTCACTTAACATTTTGTAATACCTTTGTTGGATCATATCTATTTTATTTATTATTTGTTTCTCACATTTAATTTCCTTCAACCGTTTTTTGTTTAATGTGGTCCACGACACACCATCATCTTTCCTAATAGGTATTTTCATCGCTTCATTATATTGTATACTAGCCATACATTCAGCTTTCCTTAAAGCCTTCATATCAGGATCTGAGATCCTTTTACTTTGAGACGTTGTTCAAGATTTATTACAAAGCTACATCTCTTAAACTTATATGCAAAAACACAAATTAAAATCTTTTAATTGTACAGTTACGTAAACCCAAACTTCAAGGTCAATTCCGAGAAATATATTTTCAAGGTTAAAGGTGATCCAATCATATCCAACCTTACCCGACCACCTGTAAGGCTATCAAATAGAGTGTCAATGGCCAACATGTATTGGCATCAATTTTCAAGGGCATAAGTCTTAGAAAACAACCTACAGGGGTATCCCGATACATGGCCGGTAAATGTATATAGGAGGATGCATTTTAAGGTCGCGTATACTATAGGATCCACTTTCTTGTTTTCAAGGTAATTACGTACACACATTGCATGCGTATATTCTTCAAGACCACGTATAGTGATCCACTTAGTGATATATTAAGAAAAACCAGCAGGTGCATTGGGTCAAGGTCACGTATTTTCCTTGCATATTCTTCAATGTCACACCTCTGAGAAAAGAACAAAGGCGATCCATTGTTCAAGCAATCCTGGTCGGGTCAGGGTCATAATTCCTAGAAATTGTCAGAATGGGGTATTCAAATAGACAAGGTGTGGGGATTCTACTTTTCAGGAGAAAGGTTACCAACCTGGTTGAAACCATGTGTAGAGAAATGTTCAAGGTTAGATTTAGTATCATTCATAATCAAGGTCACGATCAGGATACTAATCCGACTTTGTCACTAGAAATTCACGAGAACTCAATTTCCAAGGTTAAGCCAAACAAAAGGTCAAGGTGTTCCTGTACTAGTGCTCTTCAAGTAGCGAAATAAGCATGGATTTGCGTGACTGAATAACAAGGTCACCTGTAGTTGCCATCTATCCCAATTATTTAAATGTCAAGTTCACAATTCTGAGAAATCTAAAAATAGAATTTTCATGGTCAAAGGTGATAAAGTCAAGCTATTCAAGGCTCTTTTCAAAGAAGCCATGGGTTTATTCTGGACGAACTTATCAAGGTCAGGCTGATTTTGCCCAGGTCAATACCATGTGTTAATTCCTAGAAATCGATGGCCACCTGTAGGGGTACCCCGATCTTATTCGATAGTAATGCAAGGATCAAATCTTGACAGGCAATTTTTACCAAGCAATTCATGCCATCGCCTCAAGGTCAAAGTTTATTCTTAGAATTGTCATTGAAGGTGCGAGTGATCCTTGAGGGTAACATCCTTGAGGGTAACATCCTTTTGGCGGGAAATGGGCACCAAACTATTCTCGATTGAATCAAGGTCATGTATTCAAGGTCACCGAGCAAATTGTCAAGGCCACACTGTTCAAGCAAATCTTTTTTATAAGTCTTAGAAGTTACTACAATTCCTAGAAAATAATTTTTGAGGTCTGCGGGGGTATCCTTAGAAATCAGTTCCCAAGGCTAACCGTAGGGGTATCCTTAGAATGGGTGAAGTTCATTAAAGCTGTGAGTCATCCATTGAAGTTTTTCAAGGTAACACCCTTTTGACGGGAAATTTTCAAGGTCGCCAAACAGTTTTTTGGAATTTAGTCGAGTGAGGGTCATGTGTTAATTCCTGGAAATCAATTTTTAACGTCACCTGCAAGGGTATCATATTACAATTCAAACAGATTGTTGCTGTCTATGTTAAAGTAGGTTCATGGCTAAATGGAGTCAAGGTCTCTTACTTACACATATTACAAATTTATTTAACATTTCTTAGCGATACTAAATCGATTTTTTTTTATTAGTTCAGGGATCATTTAGATTTACAACACTTTATATAAATGTTATTTAATTGATAGAAACATTAGGCGTAGTACATCAAATTTCCATTTTTTACTCCATTTCCATACTGCAATTTACATAGCTGTCATTATTTGTTCTTCTTTAGGTACAGTCCTAATCACATTTATGTTTTTCGGGATACTGAATATGAATGTGAGGTTTGAAACATCCAAATTTGGTCAATTTTTTAGGTTTTGGGCTAAATCTTTACAATTGCGCATTTTTTTTTCAAAAAGACCATGCTTTGCAAAAAATATCTTTTATGCAAAGCAAAGTCATGTATTTTTTCATTATAATCTGCTATTTACTAAATTAAAAGAAATTTTAGTCCTTACGTCCTTATGGGAGATTTCAATTTTCTAGTATTTCGATAGCTTAAAGTACATAATATGTATCGCCTTCTCATCTGGAGGAAGAAGGTCGATATCGGATAACATCCTAAAACGGTACTAATGACTAGACGTTTGTCAAAAAGTTTCCGCAACCAAACATAGCTATGCAGAGCCAATAAGGAACCGTCTATCCTTGATGGGTTGACAGCACGAGGATAGAATATTACCGAAAAACTAGTAGAAGCTTTTTGACATTTGTCAGCCATAAACACACTCTTTGTAAAATGATTGTAGTTAAAGCATGGTTACATATGATTGGGGACACTACTATGTTTGTTGGTTTTATGACGGCACCCAAACTACTCATAAACACATTATTTGTGTTTAGCAGCGTTTTAAATTCGATTTTTGTTCTTTAAAATACTTGCAAAAGCGCTGAGGTAATATGCATTTAAACTCCTCCGTTTCCAACATTATACATCCCCCATACTTCTCAACCTTTCATGATTCTACTTTACTACACTATTTTTACATATTCCTCATTGATAATACACAGCTTCATCATTTTTGTTTTCAGCATATAACACTCTTTTACTTGCTGTATTAACGTTTCCAATCTCTTCTTTCGTTCCTCCACACTTACTGCCTTTTCTTTACTTTCTCTTTCTACCTTACGTACTACTACTTTCGTTATTTCTGCTAATCAAAAGTACTCTGATTCTTGCGCACACACAATGATGACTTTTATACTAAAAATTCGCATTCTAAGCTTGACACTCAATCATGGTTTCCAACACTACTTTTTATTCCAGTTTTTTTCAAACACAAAAAGTCATTCTTCTCAAAAGCGGCACAGAATTTACCATTCTAAGTTCAGATTTTTCAAACACAAAACGTCATTTTTCTCGAACAGGGTCAGAATTTGCCAAAAGCACCACTGGATGGTAAGCTTCGTTGACCCAGTATCTATAACTATTGGAAAAGCTACCCTTTACCCCTAAAAGTAGGTGATTTAAGGGGATTATCCACCTTTTTCCATAATACAGAAACTTCCCCCTATCAGTACATTGCCCTATAAAAAGTATTCCCTAAAGTAGGTGATTTAAGCGGATTATCCAGCTTTTTCTATCATATAAAAACTAGTCCTACCAGTACCTTGACCTACTTTCAGATTTCTAGGTATTGTACTTGGATGCAACCTTCATTGAAGGTTGAGATTTCTAAGAAGATGCAATAAAATTTAACCCCTCTCGAGCTGATTCTATGTTTAGATTTCTAAGATAAATAGATTTCTAAGATATGGTTTTGACCTTGCACAGCCTAGTTCAATTTAGCGTCAGCTACAAAGAATGAGCTATTTGGCTTATTTTCTGGGGGGAAAACGGTTATCTGTGTTGAATGACGGCTCGCCTGTTTTCGGAAACGGTTATCTGTCTTTGGGAAACGGATCCGGTACTTGGGGAAACTACCTCATCCTGGCGGTTAGGACCGTAGTATGAGCTCAGGCAAGCATAATCTTTTTATTATTACAAACAGCAATTTAATCAATACAAGAACCTTGGTACTAGCATAGACAACAATCCCCTCATTCTGTTTGTTTCCATGAACTGATTTCTATTGTTAGAATTGACCAATGGGAACGCTTATTTACTATTTCCAAGAATTTAACCTCCAAGGAATGCTAAATTGTTGACGTAGATGGATAGGGTGGGGTATTTATACCTAATTTGTGATCACAATAACTTTATTTTTAGTAAATGCTATACATTAGATAAGTATGTTGATAGTACAATATTTCCATACAGTGTTATGTGAATTAATATTATACTTAGCATTTATACGATCTTGAATATACTTTAATTGAATAACACAATTCGATGCATAAGTTTCCCTTTGACGCCAACAACCTGAATATTATGTCAATTAGGCTCATTTTTCCTATTCCGACGATAAATATGAAATTATTCTAGTTAAATCATGTTTACATATGTTTGGGGACACTAAATGCTATGTTTGTTGTTTTTCCGACTGCACTCAGACTACTCATGAACACATCCCTGGTAATTAGCAGCGTTTTAAATTCTTCAATTCGATTTTCTTCTTTGAAATACTTGTAACAGCGCTGAGGTAATACACATTTAAACTCCTCCGCTTCCAACACTATACGTTCACCATACTTCGTATTAATTACTGTCACATTAATAACTTTATATTTTTTCGATATCTCCAGGTCACACACATTTTTATAGAGTTTGCAATAAGTGCTTTTGTTTAACCGTGCTAATTCCATGTTTGACAAGTTACTAATCGACTGATCTCAACACACTGTGATTTATATAAGAAAAATGTATCACCTTCTACCTTGAAAATCCTATTTTAGATTTCTCAGGGGTGTGACTGAAATTTAAATGGAGGAGGGGGAGTCATGCTTATTTTGCGATTTGACCTTGAAGAGCGCCAATACAGGAACCCTCGACCTACCTTTATCATAGACAACAACCTTTCTTCTACAAACACCTATTCCGCGAACCGTTTAAATTTCTAAGAATTGCTCCTTCAGGTGATCTTGAAAATAGGTACCAGCAAATTTTGAAATTGACTCCATTTAGCCATGAACATACTTTATCATAGACAGTAACAATCTGTTTGAATTGTAATATGATAACCTTGCAGGCGACGTTAAAAAATTGATTTCCAGGAATTAACACATGACCCTGACTCGACTAAATTCCAAAAATTGTTTGGTGACCTTGAAAATTTCCCGCAAAACTGGTGTTACCTTGAAAAACTTCAAAGGATGACTCACAGCTTTAATGAGATTGACCCATTCTAAGGATACCCCTACGGTTAGCCTTAGGAACTGATTTCTAAGGGTACCCCCGCAGACAACCTTGAAAATTGATTTCTAGGAATTGTAATAACTTCTAAGACTTATACAAAGAATTGCTTGAACAGTGTGGCCTTAACAATTTTGCTTGGTGACCTTGAATACATGACCTTGACTCAATCGAGAATTGTTTGGTGACCATTTCCCGCCAAAAGAATGTTACCCTCAAGGATCACTCGCACCTTCAATGACAATTCTAAGAGTAAACTTTGACCTTGAGGCGATGGCAGGAATTGCTTGGTAAAAATTTCCTGTCAAGATTTGACCCTTGAATTACTATCGAATAATATCGGGGTACCCCTACAAGTGGTCATTGGTGTCTAGGGATTAACACATGGTATTGAATTGGGCAAAATCAGCCTGACCGTGATAAATTCGTCCAGAAACAACCTATGACATCTTTGAAAAGAGGCTTGAATAGCTTGAGTTTAACACCTTTGACTATGACTATTTTTAGATTTCTCAGAACTGCGACCTTGACATTTAAATGGTTGGGGTAGATGGAAACTACAGGTGACCTTGGTATTCAGCCACGCAAATCCATGCTTATTCCGCTACTATGATACTAAATCTAACCTTGAACATTCCTCTACACATGGTCTCGATCAGTTTGGTGACCTGGTCCTGAAAAGTAGAATACCCCACACCTTGAAAAGTCTATTTGAATACCCCATGCGGGCAATTTCTAGGAATTATGACCCTGGCCCGACCAGAATTGCTTGAATCATGGACCGCCTTTGTTCTTTTCTCAGACGTGTGAACTTGAAGAATATGTATGGAAAATGTACGTGACCTTGACCTAATGCACTTGCGGGTTTTTCTCAATAAATTACTAAGTGGATTACTATACGTGGTCTTGAAGAGTATACGCACGAAATGTGTGTTCGTAATCTATTTGGTAGCCCTACAGGTGGTCGGGTAAGGTTGGATAAGATTGGATCACCTTTAATCTTGGAAATAGATTTTTCGGAATTGACCTTGAAGTTCGGTTTTACGTAACTGTATAATTAAAAGATTTTAATTTGTGTTTTTGCATATCAGTTTAAAAGACGCATGTTTGTAATAAGTCTTGAACAATGTCTCAAAGTAAAAGGATCTCAGATCCTGATGTGAAGCCTTTAAGGAAAGCTGAATGTATGGCTAGTATACAATATAATGAAGTGATGAAAATACCTATTAGGAAGGATGATGATTTGTCGTGGACCACATTAAACAAAAAACAGTTGAAGGAAATTAACTGTGAGAAACAAATAATAAATAAAATAGATATGATCCAACGAAGGTATTACAAAATGTTAAGTGACAGTACATCAAACTTCCCGTAATATGTATATAGACCTAAATCGATTTTTTTATTTGTATATAGATAAATATTGTGGTTAATAAATTACAAGTTTTATAAAGAATATTTTATTTGTTAGATGACCTTCGGTTGGATTGTTTAAACATAGCCTTTGTTCTTGAAAATGTATTTCTTAGAATTGAGCCTGAAATGGTGGGGGTATCTAGATAACAATCTATTTTTAGAAATTATGACACTAACACGGCCAGAACAATGGATCTCCTTTGTTTTTGCTCAGACGTGTGACCTTGACCTTGACCTTAAAGCGTTGGCTGAATTGCTTGAACATCGTCTTTCTTCTTGAAAATTGATTTCTCAGAATTCAGCCTGAAATGGTGGGGGTATCTAGATAACAATTTATTTTTAGTAATTATGACCCTAACTCAGCCAAAATAATTGATCGACTTTGTTCTTTTCTCAGAGGCGTGACCTTGAAATGGGGAAACGGCTACCTGTGTTGCGAAACAGCTATCTGTTTTGGGAAACGGCTCCCCTGGTTTCGGAGACGGCTATCTGTCTTTAGGAAACGTCTATCTGGATTTGGGAAACGGAGTCAATTGAGGTCAATGAACTTTGCTGGGGACGTGATCTTGCGAAGTAAACTTCCAAGAATTGCTTGAGGATTGTAATAACACCTCAAGGCTTGAGACCGGTCAATGAATTAATTCATGGGGGCGTGACCTTGAAAATATTAAGGAACGTTTAAATTTGCCATCAAAATTTGATTTAGAATCGACCTTCATTTCTTGGTGGAAGAGAATTCTCCTGTATACCCTCAATTAAACCCTGAACGTGTGACCTTGACAAAACGAGAAGGTTGATCCCTATACGTCACCTTGAAATCCTTGACCTTGAAGCGCGGTGTGTTTACGTTAAGAACCTTGGCAGTGAAAGCGACCATTTCCTACCACGTGACCTTGAAATGGACAATCTGTACGGGAAGCGTCAGTGACCTCGAAAACTAATCTAGTAACTTCTAGTGCCTTCTTAAAATCTAGTTACTTTAATAACCTTGAGGAGCATACTTTGATACAGGCAAAGTGTACGATGATGTTGACCTTAAAAAACAATGCACTTGGACCTTGAAGCGGGGGGCGCGTATGTGTAAGCATGACCTTGAAGAATATGCAAGTAATGTGAGCGACCTTGACCTTGAAAATTCTAATTGACTTTGATGGTTGAAATGTGAATGTGGCCTTGACCTTGAGGAACATACTTTGATGTAGGCAATATACATGATGGCCTTGAAAACCGTTGAATTTGACGTAGGGAATGTCACCTTGAAGAATGTACACAGGTAGCGTTGGCCCTTTGAAAACGTTGACATAGGTATGGTGTCCGTGTATGCAGGTAATGTCTACAGTGACCTTGAAGGATAGGTAGGCAATGTGAGCGAACTTGAAAACCAAGTACTTAGACGTAGACAATATGATGACCTTGAGGAATATACTCCGATGTATACAATGTGTACGATGACCTTGAACTTGAAAACCATTGACCTTGATGTGACAATCTGTACGGGAAGGTGTATTATTATTGTTATTAAAAGTGGATCAGGGCCACCCTAGTATATCTACTTATTTCGTTTTTAATTTAGATTGCAATGTAACTACTTATAATTATTCAAAACTACATTAACTGCGATTTTAATAACTGAACTTATAAGAGATCGTCAGTACTGTATTCTTCATTGTCAAATTAATTATACTGTCATTTGTAACTGTCAAATGTTTCAATTTGAAGTTCACCTGTATAAAGTTAGTTTATATGGTTACTCAATCTATCTTTCCTATGTTTTTTACTTAATCTTTTATCCATCAAATATAGAAATCAACCTTTCAATTAATATTCCTACAATCTCAAATTTATTCTTTGTTCTAAGATTAAATGAATTAAGTTTGAACATTTCCGAACTTAATATAAATAAAATATTTTCTTTATTTCGTTAATACTTTAATTTACTAACATTGGCCAAATTCATTTGAAGCCATCGATAAAAGTGGAATATTTGCAAAGATAATTAAAATTCCAATTTAAACATTACAATTGTTACTAATTTATTAATATCTTTCGTGGCCAAATATAACTGTAAATTCATATATTACCTATCATTGTTATCTGTTAATCGCAGAATTTAAAATATATAAGGTGGTCCAGTATTATATACCGTAATTGCTAGAGCTGATTGTACGTTAAAAAATAAGGGTACCAGTTATTCCATTCCTTAGGATTAAGGGATAGTTTTGGATGGTACTTATGAGGTATCATCTGATTTTTTTTAATTTGCAATTATTTAACCAAATTCTTTAAAAAAATGATTCTCTAGACTGTTATACACAAAAAAGGGTACTTTTGTTACACTTCGATAATTATTACCATTTTAGGGTAACTTAAAGTGAAAGTAAACGTGCATTTTTATGTAATCGTAACCAAGTCTTTTAGTAAGTCAATCGTAAGGGATGGAATAACTGTTAGCATAAATTTAATTATCCTAATGTCATACACTTACCCCTAAAATAAGAACCCGTTATTCAAAAGCGCCAGAAGATAAAAAAAAATGGTTTTCATTTCACCCCTTTACAGGGATATATCTCCCTTATTATTAAGTTAAGGAACAAAGTGTATATAAAGAGGTATCCTTATTTTTGAACTTACTCTTAGCTCTAGCAATTACGGTATATAATTCTGGACCACCTTGTATATAAGGTTCAATGATCAAATTCCAATGCTCAGAAGAGTTGATTATAAAAATTATGTATATATATATATATATATATATATATATATATATACAGCGTGTACCATGAAGTTCTGTACATATGGGAAATTCTTTTATGTGATTATTGTTGAAAAAATTTTCCCACCGAAAAGTTCTGCATTGACCAAAACCCCAAATGCACTCAAAAAAATCTAGAAGTACCCTTATTTTTGAAAATGTAAGAAAATTTCACTTAGATAAGATGTTTAGAATGAGTTATGCACAAATATGAAGTAACGGCCCTCTGCTATAATTTTTTCAAAAATATTTTAAAATGCCAAATCTCTTTTTATCATGTTAAATTTAGATTTTTTACATTTTTTTTTCAAAAAATCCGAAATTTGTTAAAATGATTGATCTAAAATTAAGTAATATGAGCTTTTTAAGATTTATCGATGTAATTGATGGCTTCCTTGATATTTACACCACTAAACTTTGAAATGTTTAACAGTCCATATTAAGAGAATATAAATAAAGTCATTTTCTGGTATTGCAAAATTTTTAACGACGTTTTAATGGTGACTTAAATAGAGCTTAATTACGGACACTGTTTAATAATACTATAGAGAAACTGAAATAATCATAATAATAAAGAAGTCACCCATGAAAAAATTAATTTGGAATGTCAATATTGACAGACTATGTGTCTAATATCTTATTGAAGAGTTTTAATCATGCCACTAAAATTAACCACTGAAGTGAAAATTGAGATTGTACTAATAGTAGGAGATAACTACAAGAGTTACAGAGAAGCAGCAGACAGTTTCAATACGAGACACCCTAATAAAATTATTCACTTCAATACAGTACGTAACGTGTTCTCCAAATTCAAAACATGTGGAAGTATTCTGAATAATTTTAAGAAACCACACCAGCATTGGACCACTGATGTAGAAAATCAGTTTCAAATAATGCAATGTGTGGCAGAAATCCCTATACCTCTATCCACAAAATTTCGGTTTCTCGGCCTGCCGAAATAAGGAAAACCACAATAGCAAGAATTTTGAAGTTGAATAAATTGCATCCGTTTCAACTAACCTTTACCCACACTTTAAAGTCTGGAGATTTTGAACTTTGCTAGTGGCTTCAAGATGAGCTGGAACATTCACCGTTCATGGCTAGAAATATTTTATTTAGGGATGAATCCACAATTACTTCTAATGGAAAGATAAGCTCCCAAAATTGCCGTTGGTGGAGTGATACAAATCCAAATTCTTCAAGACAGATCCGTGGTCAGTATTCGTTCAAAACTAACGTCTGGTGCGGAATTTATAAGAATAGAATAGTTGGGCCATTCTTTTTTCGTAATAATATGAATTCCCAGCGCTATTTAGAATTCTTGAATGATTTTTTGCCAAATTTTCTGGACGAATTACCATTGGAGGAAATACCGCATGTCTGGTTCCAACCCGATGGAGCGCCATGCTACAGCACAAGGGTGATACTAGAATACCTGCAAGAACTTTTTAACCATAAATTAATTGGACGATTTAGTGACTTTTCTTGGCCGCCTAGATGTCCTGATAGGAGATTATTTTCTATGGGGTTATGTAAAGGAAAGGGTGTATTTCCAGCGCCCTTTCAATAACATCGACCACTTGGAAAGAACGATAAGAGAGATTAAAGGTGTACCTGCAGATGTTATTATTATTGTAGCAAGAAATGCAACTTGCATGGAAAGAGAAGGTGGATATGTTGAGGCGATAGTTTAGAATTGTTTCAACTGGAATTCTAAAAACTGCTATGATTTTAGTTATGAATTTTTGGTTACAATTTTATTGCATAATCTTTTTATATTGAAGGCAGTAGTAGTGTCTTAATTAACCCTAACTCTTCCTGCATCGATTTGTTCTTTTCTTTCCGGAAAATCTCCAATTGCATCTAAATGGAGTATTTTCAATCAACCGGCAAATTAATTACATTACTTTGAATATTTAGTCCATGTCTTCATCACAAACCCATTATTGCACAATATGATAGATTACCTCGCTAAAAGTTAAAAAGCTCATTTTAACGAAACTTTAAATCAAATTTTTTGAACAAACATTTGAAACAAGGGTATACAATGAAAATTTGAGATTGTAAAAAGAAATTTGGAATTTAGCACTTGCATCTAAACATAAACAACTTTTCATTACGTGAGTTTTCTAAATTCAGATAAATAAGTCCATTTTAGGGTATATAGAAATTTCGAGAAAGTTAACATAATCGACTTTTATTTCACATTTGAGTATAACCTTTCGTTTTAAACAACTTTTTTAAGTGACTGTTTTGTTGAATGCAGAACTTTTCTGTGGAAAAGTTTTTTCAAAAATTACCATATAAAACAATTTCCCACATGTATACAGCTTTATGGGACACTACATATATATATATATATATATATATATATATATATATATATATATATATATATACACCATATATATGAGCGGTATGTGTTCCCATGCTAGTCGGGGAGGTACCACAACCCTTAGCAAGGACTCCTTAATATTGGGTCTCCGACTTTCTGAGCTCGGTAGCTCGTATTCTTCCTATTGACATCACTATCCTCCTATCGCATTGAAACTCGAGAATTAAAAAAAAGATGACTGCAGTTTCTGTGGTAATAAATACCTGACGTAAAATCTTGCCCCGTTCGGATGTCCGGGAGGGCAGGGCCCAAACGATCTCGGTCACTTTCTGATCCATTACTGCAACCTCGGCGGCATCAGGTCTAATCTTAGTGCTGATCACCAACACATTAAACAATTACAACGTGTCAATTTGATTCTATCTAAAACATAACTCTCATAAAGCTTTGCTTCACCCGACTTGCAATTTTCCCAATTTTCACTCTAACTTTCGATACAAAGGAGGAATGTGCAAAGGCAACATCGCTTGCAAGATTTCTTCTTTGGAGAACCAAAATTTCGACGTGATTTGTTCTATACCTTCTGGTCCTGAATTTGTGAAGTTCTATTGTTGCATTTGTAGGTCTTCTTTGATTACCTTATTTTGAAGGTTGATTATATTCTGTCGCAGTTTCCATCTTGCGATATCTCAATTTTTGAAGATTTCAATTGTTCTGCATTCCATAGCGCAGAAACATTGTAACAAATCTTTTTATGTACGTTTAAATTTACGTTCATATTGGCAACTTAAGTGCATTTCGTGTAGTGTTAGTTGCATACTTTATTGGCGTAAAAAATGTCTTAATAAATTATTTCTGTACTTCTACACATCCCTTTCCGCGCTTAGAGTTAATTTAGGTCATTGTGCAGGGTTACTTTGAGTGTCCTTTATTCATTGCTTGAACTACGTGTTGAAGTAGAAGCCATTTTCGCTTTGTTTAAATGTTTTAAGAGTGCCACATTTATATGGTGAGTTTTAAAATTTATTATAATACTGAAATTTGAGACATTTACATTTCAGGCAACTCAACTTTAGTTATACTCTTACCACTTATTTTACTTTGGGTTTAATTTTATTTTAACGTTAACTTTGCAAGATGATGCAATAGCGTGTGCTACTACGAAGTGGGGTTTCAATTACCAAATTTTACTTTGAACCATGCAAAATCAATTCAGTTTGTAGGTTTATAAAGAAATTTCTATATATTTGGAATTACCACAATATCAATCTGATGTTTACTTCAACTTCCATCAAAATTGCGCAATAAAATTTAAAGTGATGAGCCGACAGCATTTCCTTATCTACTGAAGTTCCAGTGACACCGAAAATTTAAAAGAAATTACATCAAGTATTTCATATTGGTAATTAATTCACATTGGTTTTTAAGAGATCATCCTTATAACCAAACTAGGTATCGTAATAAAACTCATTGTTGTCATTATATTTTGCTTGTTATTTTCATAAGTTTTTTGTGACTTCTACTTTTAAGGTTCATTTGTTCCTTAAAAACAAATTAGCGGCCGAGGTTACATTATTTATTTTCAGGTTTGAAGCAACACCCGAAAATATCTAAACAATTCCATTTTTGTTAATAAGCAAATCAAAGGTTATTGAACCTGGACATATTAATCTACCGATGAGCAAAGCATAGCTAATTATAGCTCTGGGCTAGAAGTGGGTGAAATAATTATACGACTCCCTGTAAAGATTACATTTGCTATTTCATATGACTTTACATAAATGATTTCTAAATCCACAAGATTTTCTGATAACCCTGACCATACTCCACATCTAGATATCTTTCTCACATCATGCCGAATTGTTTATATAACTTCAGTTTTTCGCACTACGTCTATCTGACCATTGTCTAATGGCAACAGCTTCTGCTATCTGTTACAGGCTAAATACTCACTAGAGTATCCAGGCCGTAAAGGCAATTTGTGCCACGGCATAGCTCAGTAATGTGGAAGGGGTTCTTACTTAATGTTACAAAAGGGCGCTCGTCACAGCTCCAAAATCGTCAAGATTGGGCAAAAACTGTTAAGCACATTTATAGCGGGAAAAAGTCATGAACAGATCTTAGATTGGCCTAACAGGGAACCAAAATGTTCACTTAAAAATAAACTACTCTACTACTAAGAACTCTATTCCAAAAACATCTACGCGAAATTCACCTAAATTCCAATTAAATTCTAAGCTTTGCGTAAAAGCCGCAAACTTACGAAAATAGAACCAAAGCTGATTAAAGATTTCGATAAACTACACGCTAAAATTATTTTCGCAAATAACCATATGAAATGAAAATACGATAATTCATTCTTCAATTTAAAACACCAAAAACACGTCACTACAACAAAATTAAGCGTGATAGAAGATTTAGGAAACCCTAAAATTTATTAAACGTCGATATCGGGATTTAATAACTAAATTCGAGAAAAATACAGCTCATTTGCAAACAAATAGCAAACTGCTTACCTTTTGGAAATCATGAGTGATGTCTACAATCGTTCCTATGAAAAAAACTTCAAAATGTTGCGACTATTCGCAAAGTCCTCGTATACAAAATTAAACAGCTGTTAGGTCAACGACCTACTAACTACATAATTACATAATTACGTTACTTTATATAATAGTAATAAAAACATCATCATCGAAACGTTAACACAATTGCTACATGAATCAAAACATTCATTTCAAATTTCATCACCAAGTTGCCTGAAAGGCTGTGAAACCAGCTGGTGTCAGTATTGGCCTCTTTACTAAAATTACTGTAAATTTGAAATACCAAAATAATAAAAGATTATTAAAAAATCTGTACCACATACAATTTCAATACAAATCAGTATAATAAATAAAAAACACTCAGATAAATGTTAAATCATAATACGGATGAATACGCATACACTAAAGGTTAATCTACACGAAAATCAAATGTGAATGTCAAAAGTCAGCATATTCAAACGTCTGTAAATATAACAAAAAAACATAAAACACAGGAATTTATTAAAATTTGTCAACCACTGCAAACAAGATGCACATAAAAGTTTACCTTGTATTTGGAACAGACCCTTTGTTATACAAACACCTTGGATATCTAGAAGATGGCCTCGACGATGGCGACAATATAATCAATTTAAAAACTCGAACCCCAAATATGACTTAACTCGTGAATACTTCTCCTCTCAATACATCTTGATTGATCTTACAATAGGTTGTACGTTACATTATTACTTAAACTTCCATAAAACTTGAGTACTTTGCCATATACAAGTACTGACGACGACTTATTAATTTAAATTTATCAATTGAACGAAAAGATTTTATATTTACAGCGAGTTTGTATTTTATTTGTTTGAACAGCGCAACATACGTAAAACTACTTCAACAGGAATTCGTTAAATTAGTCCGCACAAACATTGAGTTACAACAGGTCCATAGAACAAAGGTTAAGCACTTCGAAAAACACTAACACCCTTTCCATGTCCAAATCTTTGTCATCTTAGACAAACAATACACAACAGAAAGTAATTCGGGGATGTGGTGAACCAATATATCTTCCCTTTTATTGGAAACGGAGATCATTTACTCCACGGTAATTCTATACACCCTCAGAATGTGATAACTTATTCCACCCCATAACTATCCTTCTCGCATATGTTGCGATCACCGCAAACCAACCAAGCGTGAGTCCTGCTCTCTATGGCATCTCTAACAGAACTAATTAATACCTATTCAAAATTCGCTATCTTCCCATACAACCCCCTCCATCTTACCTATATCTTCAATTCGTATATCAGCAAAAAAGAATCGCTTACATTTTAAGCGCGGTAAAAACGATACTCAATACGAAAATAACCGAGAGAAGGAAATTACAACATGCTGCAACTGCAAAGTCAGCTTCTCGGTAACCGACCAAAATGATATCGCTAAATTATTTTTCTTTAGTACTTATTGTAGCTCAAATAAATTCCTTCCATTCTACAATGACAAAACTTAGCAAAAGTGATATGGTATACTACATTCAGAAATATCTGTGGCACCACATACCCACGCTAATACACGTGGACGTTACAGTTACAACTCCTTGGAGTTTTATCGAAGGAATCTATCTTAAATACAATGCG
>JARFJB010000307.1:3255000-3260000 GCA_036346205.1 Vesta saturnalis
TGTCGTTGGATTCGTTCTCCTGGTAATGATAACCGTATTGAAATGTTAGATCGTGTTTATGTTAGTGACGAAGCATGGTTTCAATTGGATGGTTACATTAACAGCCAAAACTGCTGAATATGGAGCGCTGAAAGTCCACATTCTCTTCAAGAACGACCACTACTCGCACGTAAAATTGGGGTTTGTGTGCGATCTCCCGGCGTCGTATTGTAGGGCGTTTATTTTTGCCAAATCTGTAGATGGTGTGGTTTATCGCAACTTATTGATCAATTTATGTCCTTGTTAGATTTGCACGATCGAGATTGCTGGTTTCAGCAGGATAACGTAACGCTGGGTAAGTTATGGGAATTTTTTGGTCATCGTGTGATATCAAAAGGATTGTGGCCCCCAAGATCCCCAGATCTTACTCCTGCTGACTATTTCCTTTGGGGTAATTTAAAAAGTGATGTTTATAAAAAAATCTTCATACACTTGACGAATTGAAGGTAAACATTGAAAGTGAGATTTCGAACATTACTGAGCAAACACTATCAAAGGTGGCTGCAGATGTTATGAAGCATCTCCGAACCTGCATTGCAAACGGTGGAAGTCATTTTGAACATTTATTGTAAAATTTTAAAGGTAATTTGAATATTGTATAACTATTATTCAATTACCTAATGTTATAGTATTTGTAATTCAATAAATTCACGTCATCAAACATATGGTTGCGTCCTTTTCGAAACACCCGTTATAATACCTATTCTGTTTGTGTGGTTATTCAAAAATACATAAATATCTAACCTAGTTAAAATACGTATCTTTTGGATTTGCTTAAGATGTTGGAACAAATATATTCATAAATTGTCTAATTACCTGTTGCTGTAGGCTTTCTGACGAATTATGCAATAGTGGGTATACTAATTTCCTTTCTTTCCATTTCACAACTGAATGTTGTAACGGTATAAACGGGTGGTAGAACGGGATTACAGATAAAGTTGGCCTTCTTGCCCCGACTAGTCAGCGTATGGGAGTGGGTATGATGATAAATTTTTCACATGCAGAATAGTAAATCGTACGTAAGTCAAAGTAGGGGATGAAGACGTAATCAGACCGGTTTAGGGCGCCAGAATGTTTGGTAGTCAAAATAAGGGACGTCGTGCCAAAATTACGAGTACATAGCGTGTCTAAACATACAAAAAACATACGCCTACCTACCCGCAATCAATCCCAGGTGTACTGGACAGCAACTCAGCAAACCACCTGAAATAGGGCTCCAAAATAGCACTACATGCCTGACAAATAAAAGCGTGTTAATCACTCAATAATGTTACGTTACGTTACTACACCTCAGTGTAAATAATTAGGCGTTATATAATAATCTTAATAAAACAAAAAAAAATCGCTTTTGTTGAATGCACTCTAAATAGAAGTCAAATAAAACACTGAATATCATTAACGCTATTACTCAATAAAGAAACTGTCACTTCGTTACGTTAAAACTTAAGCTCCTAAATTACCGGTAAACTTGCAATTTGCAAAAAAAAACTTTTATGTAACACAAAAGGGGTTTTCACAGAATTAAAAAAATTTTACAAAACCTAAACAAAGCTGTAATAAGATAAGAAAATAATATACATGTATACATACGATAATGCGTATATACGAAAAGATAACAAATTCTTAATTGGCGACGGGAGGTCTGGCCAGAATTATGCGTAACGCCGTACTAAATTGCTTAACCTACATATTTCGTGGATTATTTAACCACACTACTTTAGGGTCAATAGCCCTTTAATACTAAGATGAAGGGTATGAAGCCGAAGCGTCAGAATTATGATTAATTACAATAAATAAACCAAAGCAACTTAATTTAAAAGGTACACGACTCCGCTTTCAAACCTTCGTTAACAAAACAAATAATTCGAGGTACACACACAAGAAATCTTGTAAATACTCAATAAAACACAATGTTATACTACCTTACTGTCTAAATTGGCACCTCTTCTGTGTTACAACAATCGAAAATGAACCAGGTGACCGATTACTGCTACTACGGATACGGAATCTCCCTAGTCTGACACAAGATGATGAGTGATAAGGTTGACTATTTGTTTTTGTACTCAAACAATTCCTTGATTGAATCTCGGTAAAATGTTACTGCATTAACTAAAACTTCTTTTAAAATAGTTTTCTTTACACTACCAATCCAAAAGGTTATTAACTTTATTTAAATAAATATAATTTTAATATTCTGCGAAAGTTTCTTTGTACTTCAACACGCCCTGCTCGGCAATTAAGTGGCACTTCAAGAACGTTAATTTAATAAATCCGCAAAAGCGACATAAACCAATGAGGTCACAGAAGCACTAATATAACACGACGGTGATTTCTAGGTAACTTGATTACGTAAAATCGAAATCGGCACTAGGTCTAGTCCTTTGGTGATTGAACAATTTCACTTAAAATCCCTTCACAGGTTTTCTTCAAAAAGTAGATAACTACCCTCACAACACGAAAGTTCGTTCGTTAAACACCAAAAGGTCCAATATATTAACGTTCTAATCAACCCCTTAAGCCGTAACAACAAACGTCACAGTACTACTACTCGGGAGCGCTGTCAGCTTCAGAATCCCAAATTATTACCAAAAATCCAACTTGGATTTTTGAATCCCACCACTCACAAAAAAATCTCAATTAATTTATTTCCACCAATTAAGAAACGGAAGGAGAAGATTTGATACCCCCTACACACAAACTTCGTTTTCAACCGTAAGGACTCGATAATTTTCAAAATTCCAAACGTCAGCAGAATCAACGTGAAAAGTATCTCTGTATTTTCATTTAAGTTCAAGCAGTTAGTCCCACATTCTATCTTTATGACTCAAAACCAACATACTTAATATTAAGCTGAACCACTGCAATCACTCGACTTCTTGTCGCCAGAACGATATCAAATACATTTACATCTACACTCTTTCTTTAAGTTACTTAATTTTACAAAACTTTCTATTAAATTTTAAGGAAATCAAACGAAATAAACATTATTTAAACTTATATACAACTATATACAAATAAAACGTTACTCAACATTCAATAACCGGGGAATAATAATGAAAACAATCTCTCAAACTTTAAATGTATTATTACGAAAAACTCAATAAATTTAGAAACCACTTACCGACGATTTCAAACCTAATTCCTATCATAGTTAATTCCTTAAATTACGGAATAGTAATTCACAAACAAAAAAACTTAAGCTCGAAACACACCATCCTTAAAGGTCGCGACACACGTAAAACAAGTTCATCCATACAGCTCAACTCAACAGCAAAAATTTGACGGTAAATCGCTAGAAAATCGTAATCCTATCACAATGTTACACTAAGCCGCATTCATAACACTTACGTAACGCGACGAATATTTACAAATGAACTGTTCGGAGTTGAAATAATGTAGCCTATTAAGGAGACTGAGAAGCGCTAAGACTAGGTAAGAATAAAATAGTTTCTGCTGCTCTATTTTATTTGAAATCATGCCGTTCATGCAGAAGAAGAGGGTTACATCTATAAAAACGTAATTTTTCAGGAGAGAAAATTGAAATTGTTTGTTAGTCATTATCAGAGATTATATTTAAACGAAAAAACATTTTTTTTATACTACAGTGTTTTTCTAGACTTACTTTAGGATTATGTGTTTCACTATTTTCTGCAAATTGTAGTTTAGGAGAATTTGAAAAATGTAACCTTTTCTCATAAAATAACGCAACCGTTATTATTAAAAAAAAATCAAATAACTTATAGCAAATTTTTTTCAGCTGACACACCCCAAAAATATAATACTAAAAAATATGTTAGGTACACTAAATGTTTTAAGCTTAACTAAAATGTTCTGCAACAATGATATGAATAATAATAAAAAAAAACATTATTAAACAAACAACTTAAAATAAACAAAAGGATCAGTTCTAAAAATTTTTGTGAACTGATAATAGGGTACAGACTGGTAATAAGGTGGCACACATTCTTTTTCTCGATCAAAGATAGCAACCCACTTTTCTGGGCATCAGGCTTTTTTTCGGCAATTTATAATTTGCGTCTTGTTATAGTCAAGCTACTCAAATTACATTTTATAATAAATGGTGCCTGCATGATCTTTGATCAACTTAAATATTTTTACATCATTAAGTTCCATATTCTTTAAGTCGATAAACAAATCTGCTGCTAGAGCTTCAGGATCAAAAATATCCGAGTGACATAATTTATTTGTATTGGTTTGGTGAGTATGCGGGATTGGATTTCTTGTATTTTGTTTTTGTGCGTTTGTGTATTTTTATCTTAGGTTAACATTTCTCATACAGTCTGATAAAAATTCTCTTTGTTTTTCGATATTTTGCAAGTTACAATAGTCGCTAAACATTTAATTCCGTTGATCTTGGATTACCTTTTCTGAGCATTTCGACTTGCAATTCTGGTCACATGCTGGCAAGACAGATCTTGCTGTTCGGGTTACATTACAATTTAATTTTTCACCGCTTTTTGTTTTCTTAACAATCTTAGAGACATACTGCTGACATCAATTTCTTATCCTTTGTGCCTGAGCTTTTTGCAAAATGTCAGGATTTTTTATTCATTTCCTGGTTGTTTTCTCTGCGTAGCATGCATTTTTTACTTTTCCTTTATTACCTTTGGGTTGTACTTGGTCTTCTTCTTTGTCAGAAGAGCTATTCCCAGAGACTGCCGCAGTGTAGGTGGGATCCTTAACACTATCATCTCCGGAAAGAGGTTCATCACTAGAGCCTTTGGATAAAATATTTCTTTTAGATGAATGTGATTCGGATCTCGATTTATTTGATGACTATATAGATGAGTTAGATCCAGAATCTGATGATGAGTCCTATAATGGACTCTGTGTTTCAATAAGGCAATACCATGTTTTAATTAAGCAGTGTTACTAACTGATTAACTAACAAATTTAAAGTAATGTCAAAGATATTTACTTACAGTAATATTCTTGACACA
>JARFJB010000307.1:3265000-3320000 GCA_036346205.1 Vesta saturnalis
CGTAACTTCTCTTTTTACAAAAGTACCAGTTAACGGCACAGTAGAAATTCTACGAAACGTTCATTCTCTAAATACACATTTCATAAAATTAATAAAACATATGGTAAATTTTATAAACAAGTTCAAGGTGCACCGATGGGGTCACCTCCCTCTCCCGCTATTGTTAATATTTGTATGGAACATTTTGAAAATCAAGCCATGGATTAATTTCTATTTAAAATTATCAATTTTCAAATTCCAGTAAGCCATTAAGGCTATATTATAAAAATAATTTCAAATATACAGGATGCTTGAAAAAAGAGTGACATGTCAAAGTTATGTTTTTTCAAATGGAATGCCCTATATTTTATCACATTTTTGAATTAGTTATGAAAAATAGGATAGACTTTCATTAGGGTTCCCTATATCTAAATACAGAGCGAAAAATACTATACTGGGTGTTCAGATTTTTCGGTTATAGTATTAATACATTCAAACTATAATACCTTCCTTATCTCAAATTCAACATCCTGTATATTTTAAATCTGTCATATGACTAATTCAACGATCTTCCAAAAAGTACTAGGATATCCTATACCTAAACCTTCAGGTTTCAAAGCGATGGAGGTAATTTTGAAATTTAAGGTTTTTGTGGGACTTACACGTAAATGTTTTTACAAATAATGTTTTCAATCATATTTTGAATCGAGTAATTGGCATAGACATTTCTTGTATGTGTACACATATTTCAAGTAAGTATGCAGTAATTTTATTAAAATATTACTTACGAAAATATGATATGTATATTGTAATGACAAAAAACGATGCTACCAAGCTGAATTATAATGTAGTGTACTATTGTCAAAATGACAAATATTATTAATTAACAGTATGCCAATATAATTCGGTATTAATTATTTGCACTGTGTGGTGAATATCAAATAATTATTTTAAGTTAAAATGGTTTATTCGAAGCAGGAAAAAATGATATGACTTTAACTATTGGTGAATGTTATGGAAATTTTATAATGGCTTCAAGAGTCTACGCAGGAAGTACCCCAACCGCAATCATCCAAATAAAAAAGTATTAGAGAGATTGTTGCAAATTTGTGGAACAGGAAGTGTCGCTTACTCAAAAACAGAAAAAAAACAAGAGTGATTACCAATACCGAAAATAACTAGTTTTTCATATTAGGTTTCGTAGTTGATAATCCAGTACTAGAATAATTGCAGAGAAATATGCAATAGTCAATCAAGTGTCGCTAGAATTTTAAGGAAACACAAATACCACCCGTACCACATTAAGCTTTATCAAAATTTATACGTAACAGATTTAAAAAAACATAACTTTGATATGCCACTCTTTTTTGAAGCACCCTGTATGTTTGAAATTATTTTAAAAATGTAGCCTTAATGGACCTACATAATGTCCCTGCAAGAAAAATAAAAAATATAGCTAGTTTCCATAAAATTCCGTCGCGTCGTGATTCCTGTATATATATATATATATATATATATATATATATATATATATATATATATATATATATATATATATATATATAATTATTCAGACAGATATTTATTTGAAACATGTTTGATTTCAAGTCCAGGTTTTTCGCCTTTAAGAAGAAAGAAGGTGCCAGAAATAAAAACAAAAAAACGCCTTAATTATGTAAGTGCGATGTACATACAAAAATCTTAATTTATAGAAAGGTTAAGTGCGAATTTGCGAAACGTAAACACGTTTAAAGGAAATTATCAAAAAAATTATTCTGTCATTTTGTCAAAAAATTTCCACTATACTTAGCCGTTGGTTACCTACCGTAGAGAGAACAATTTCCGATATAATACATGCGTTACCATGGTGAGCTGTAAAAAAAAACCCGTTTTGATTGGTTAAAAACTATTGGTGTAAAGTTGTCACTTGTAATCTCTTTAGTGCTTGGATTATTTCCGGAAATTTTTTCGAGTCACAAATTTTTTCAGAACATTCGTGAATGAGAAGAAATTTCCGTTAATTAACTCAATCACGTGGGAGACCCAGGAAGAAAATATCCCAAGAATAACCGTTGTTATTGACGACGGGAGATTTCTCATTGTAAATCATCCGTGGTCATTCACGACCGGGATATTTTCACTTGTAATCTCCCTAGTGTTAGATTATTTCTGGAGTCGAATACAAGGGATAATTTTCTCAAAACATTCGTGAACGAGAAGAAATTTTCCGTAATTAATTCAAGCACGTGGTAGTGAAGAAATGTCCCAAATATATCCGTTCCTATTGACGACGGGAGATTTTCGATTGGAAGTCAGTAGGTATGTTTGGAGACTAACAACACACATACACCACCAAATTTTGTTCCACAATACGAGGTCACATCATTACCACAAAACGAAGGTACAAAGCTTTCCTGTTCCACAACTACGAGGTCACCTATCATTACCACAAAAACGAAGGTCACAAACCCGCTTTCTGTTCCACAACTACGAGGCCATGGACCTATCATCACCACAAACCCAAGGAAACCCGCTTTCTGTTCCACAATAGAGGCCATCCGGATAGCTTTCCTGAAATACGAGGCCATCCGGGACCTATCATTAACAAAACAAAGGTCACAAAGCTTTCCTGTTCCACAATTACCAGACCATCCGTGCACCTAGGATAATAAAGTTGGTGGCACGTCGCACATGTTTTCACTAGAAGATAAACTAAGGATACAAAATATTTTATTACATACAATATATAGACAGCAAAATAAAGATTATTAAGTAATGTAGAAACATGTACAAATGTATTACTCAGATATATGATTTTCTTTAAATAAAACATTTTGATTTAGTACACCAAAAGGTTTGACTTCTGTGTCATTACATCTGCGTGGTGCAAGTAATTGGGCAAGGAGTGTGGTGCCCATCGGAGATGCTTGTAACGGATTGACATCTGGCTGCCATCGGTTTATTCTAACCCCACATGAAACATTCAACCGTATCGTCTGAAGATGTGGAAATGAATCCTGCTGCAGCAAGCGATGAGGGTGAGTGAAAGACCATGCTCTATACGTTAGTAATCGTTTATCGAAACAATTGTAATACTGAGGATAATAAAAGGGTGGCACGTCGCACATGTTTATAGAGGATAAACTAAGCGACTGGCATAAAATATTTTATTACATACAATATATAGACAGCAAAACAAAGTATTTCAGAGTTTTATAAAACCTAATAAAGTCGGACGGCAATTTCCTGAATGTAACATTCACCAAGTTATAGGTCCATTGCATGATGTATTTGAGGTCAACATAGCCTGCCTTCTGGAAATGGAAGAATTTGCCAAGGAGAAACTATATATGGATATGGATCTTGCCAAACCTATAACTGAAAGGGGGGTAACCGCTTGTAGTCAATAGGGATAGTATTAGATGTTAGTCAATATGTGGATGTGTTATAGTGCGAGTCGTGGCCTAAAGCTGTAGATTGTGTTAGTGCAGTCCAAAGACTAATATGCCAGTTACAATCATTAGAATTCGATGCTGATCATGAAAAAGTGTATGGAATGGGTAGATTTAGTGATGACTATTTAAATAATCTAGTTAATAAGTATGGGGAGGAATACGCCTTTGTGAAAAATACTTAACATCGCATGAGATGATATAGAGTGTATTTGTTGTATAAAGCGATTAATAGAAGACCTTAAAGAAATATCATTGGAGCAATTTATACACGAAATAGAAAGATATTTACCGAATTTTGAGCCATCAGATGACGACTCACCCAGTGAAGAAGGTGTGCATTAATGAGTCCAAAACGTAGTTCACTACATAGTAGTATGGGAGTTGGCTCACAGGCATGCGCGAAAAGGAGAATGGGAACAAATAGCTAGAGATTCTGCACGATTTAAAAAAAAGAATAGATGACTGTGGTAATATAATTTCACCAATTCTCGAAAAACAGCATCGTGGTGTGTTTGTCAGACGCTTTAGTAGTATGTAGTGAATATAATGTATAGGATAGTATTAATAAAAAAGTAAAATAAAAAGATCTATTTATTGCATATAATATTACAATATATAATTAAGGTTAATTAGCGTATTACACAATGTCTTTGGTAGAAATCCAGGAGTTGTGAGAAGTATCAAAACCCAACCACTTAACGAGAGCTTTATTCCCTTGACGTCGGATGACACGTTCAACTAGATGAATGTCTGGATGTTTAACACTTTGTAGTTCGGGCTCATAGAACCGACCTTGAATCTCTTCATCTCGACTATCACGTAATGTGTAGGTGAGTGGGCTTGAACGTTTAACTGTTGATATTCGAAAGACTTCGTAACTCCAATTAGGTGTACCCTTAGAGAATATGCTTCTATGTTTGCTAATGCGTACATGTTCCCCACTTTAAATTTAGGTGTTTTACGGTCAAGAACTTTCTGACATTTTAAATGTTGCAAAATATCTGCAGCATTCTTTTTCCGTTACATCTACCGGTTTGTATCCGGTTGTTCTATGCTTTCTTGAATTATAATTGGTAACAATTTGAGGCAAGATTGATAGCCACTTATAGATCCTTGCATGCTGAATGTTTTCCACATTATTGCTTTAAGGGTCGATTTACACGTTCGACTATGCTACTTTTCAAGGTGGAATAACTACTGTAATGATTGATATTGAATTTTTTCATTACTTTTTAAATTCTGCATTATAAAACTCCGTTCCCATATCAGTTTGTATATGCGTAGGCATCCTTTGCAAACCAGATAGCAGTTTATCCATTACATCCGCAACTAGTTTACCATTCTTGCGTTTGATGGGGAAAGCCCAGACATATTTAGAGAAGGCATTTATTATTACTAAAATGTATCGAAATCCTTTATTCAATGAGCATAAGGTATCATTTCCACTAAATCAGCTTGAAAGAGATCATTTAAACCTTTTAGTACTACACAACGTCGCGGAAAATTTCTCCTTGCTGGTTTGTGCAGTTCTTCAACAACATCGGATTTACTCATTTTTACTTTGGATTGTAGTACAACTCTAGGATGAATAATTGTTCTTTGTCGAAAGTGATATCTTTTGGAATTATAGGTTGAATCACACCTTCCTTACGAATAGTTTTATTATTTAGAAACAGCGGTATCGTATATATTACAGTATCCACTGAAGATGAATATCTCGAGGTAACCACTTACAATGCAATATTTTTCCCTCTGTAGGAAAGAAATATCACCATTGATACCCAATGGAATATCTACTGTTGTCTTTGCAAGAACCTTGCAAGGTAAAATAAGTTTCGTAATATATATCACTTTGTTCAGCATCACTGCGATGCTGAGTAATATGTTTTCCAAATTTATCCACTGTCATTTGTTGATGAAGATGTCTGCCAAATTTATCTATTGGCATAACTGATGGACATGTAGTACTCCTTTAGTGGTAGTCGGTTAACAATGAAATGAAAAGGATATAGTAATAGGTTTATAACAAGACTGTTACTTTATTACTTTTGCTTACGTAGTTCATCAATTATATATATATTCGTTGTGATTGCTAGTATTTCCTGTCGACATTGATCCTAATAATTCAACCAATCTACTAACTTATTCGGTTATTCCACGGTACAAACTCAATAGCTTTGTTATTGTATCGCAATAGTTGCATGCCACCACCTCTTTTGGAGATAGAAGTTGTTCGAGATCTTGTGGTTGGAGGGGCAATAGATGATGTAGCTGAACGTTTTCTAGGTTGAAGTAATGGTTTAATGATTTCACATATTTTACTATTAGTTCCTCGGATTTGGTCATCAGTTATAATTACGTCGGGCAGCATTAGTACGACGCAATATGTCATTGTATTGCTGTAGGTCACTCTTTTGTACCCGTAGGAATTTTTTAAAAGTAGTTCATATAATCCCGGTGTTCCTTCATAGTCTAGGGATGATCCATCAGGAAGAGCGATATGAAATTTTCCAACAAAAGTCTAGTTCAGCATCACCAATAAAAATTTCTCTTCTTCCGGAATGAAATGTACCCATATGTTAAGTCATACTCGTCTTCTGTATCTCTAAATATACCTTCAACGTAGTATTTGCTAATCCTTGGTATTGATTTAGATAATCTTCAAAGGCGGGTTGAGATCCAGCAGCTAACAGTTCTGATTTCAATTGTTGTAAAGTAGGAATTTCCACATCATTCGTTAGTGGTATCAGCAATTACAGTTTCCTGCGAAGGTTGGGAATGGTTGCGGGAACAAGAGTACGTGGAGCCTCCGTAATCCAGCTGTTTTAGGTGTTGATGTAAAAAACTTCATTTTCTTGTGCAATGACTCATTTTTGACAGCTTCTGGCGTAAGGGTTCAGCTTTGATGAGAGATCATCTTTTAGTAATTAATTGTTTTAATGGTTGTGTAATAGGTTTAAAGTGTGCTCCATTGCACGTTCTGTAAGAGCAGTATCTTCTTTCAAATAGCATATTTCTGTTGCACACTCTTGCGAGCACGCAAAATGTCTTGTACTAAGCGCTCCTCCATTACGACTGCATATGTTCAGTACTGTACCATATTTATAATGCATAAAACAGTCAAATCTCTTACGGTAACGACCTGTATTAACATCGCTTTTTATCAATAACAAGAAAACCGAATTTGTCACGCCAGCAACAAAAAACATAAAGTCTTTAAACCTATCAAATGACATATCGACATTAACGTGATCATCATCACATGCTTAAGATTAGTGTGATCTTGTTGAAAAGAATAAGTAAATTAGCATTATCACGTATAAGCTGTTTTGGAATTGAAGAATACGTTTGACACAGATAGAAACAATCATTATTTCGATGTCTGCCAAAACAGAAATGATCTCTTATTTCATTTTGTTATGACACGCTACATCATCAAAATCATTATTGAATTTTTACGGGAATCACTAGGGATATAACATCACTATTATCACTGTATTCGAAATACCCGACTTCTTTATGGGTGTCAGTAAATTTCGTAGGTACTGGTATTTAGGTTGATATAATGATTTGCAAAATATATACATTTTCAAAACGTAAACCATTTGGATGTTCTAACAAGCTAATCATAACATTGGTTTTCCACAGCCGGATGGTCCGACGATTATACCTCGTTTACATCCTCCTTTAGTAAACCGCGGTGTTTAGAGTAAAGTTCCTTGTTATCAGCTGTTCATAATTTTTAATAGGTAATTCTGTGTCTTGCGGAATGAAGCGTATGGTTCATAGTACTAAACCACAAATTGTATGGTACTAATATATACTATACAATGAAAGTAGTTTAGTAGTGGAGTGACAGCCAGTCTGGTATGAAGTATACTTCGGTGTAATAAGAAGAAAAGGTTCAGGATTAATTAATACCTTAATAAATAAATTACCCGTGGAGTTGCATATACCTGGGTATAGATATGCGGACCGGGTACCCGTTTACAAAAAACGATTAGCTCGGGCGACAAAGGTATTAAGAATTGGACGAAGCCTGTAAAGAACACGATATTGCATACTCCCAGTCAAACGATTTAAGTCAACGACACATTGCCGATAAAACTTTGCAACAAAAAGCTTGGAATAGATTTCGTTCCTCAAACGCTACATTTGGAGAAAGGGCTGCCATTAACATAGCTGGTAAATGAAAGGAAAACGGAAAATGGGGATGGGTGGAAGATCACGGACAGGCAATAGAATGGGAAGCAAATCACGAAGAACAAAGCGTACTCCCAAACCAATTTCATTTAACAAAGCGGTACTTCTAGCGCGACGTCGTGTTGGTGGTAAACTTCATTCATCTTTACGATCTACAATACACCAAGCCTTAAGCGTTCTAAAACATAAAAAAATCATGTCACCCAAGAGCAGAATATTACCTATACCAAAACGAGGGGGGTTCATACCTCTTATTCCCCTATTTGCAGCATTAGGAGCCTTAGGTTCGTTAGGTGGCGGTGCAGCTGCAGTTGCAAAAGCGGTTACCGACGCAAAAGCTGCGACAAAAACGTTAGAAGAAACCAAACGACACAATCAAGCAATGGAAGCAGCAACCGTTGGAAAAGGTTTATATCTAAAACCATAGGAATGAATGTGGTATCGTGAATCTGGATAATCAAGCTAATCAGGGAACACACTGGACAGCATATATTAAGCGTAATAGACATATAACATATTTTGATAGTATAGGACATATTAAACCACCCTTGAATTAGTCCACTATTTTAAAAGTGATGGTAGCAGAAACACAATTGATTATAACTTTACTAAGGTTCAAGATTCAATACATACAACTGTGGTCATTTAGTCTTACGATTTTTATATACTGCTCGTTCTGATTGTCAGTAGTTGTTACGTGATCGTATGTCGTACACATTTACCTTTACCGGTAAAAGTGTATCCTGCAAGCCACATTTAATCCACCGATTTTTCTTGATAATGAGTCGGAATATGTAATGGGGTTAACTAGTTTTGAATCGTTCAATACTATACAAAACGTTACTTCAAAGAACAACATGCTCATATTTGGAAAAGAGAAAATTACAATACCCCAGGAACATACGAAATCGCAGGATGTGAATAAATATATTAATGACTCAGTGAAAGACGATAAGGGTATATTGATTTACGAGCAAATAATAATACTATGAAAGCAACCATGAAAGCAACCCATAACATTAGTTTCAATGTGCCATTCGATAGGGCCTATGCTGGGTTTAATAAAACTGTGTTTACCAAGCTAAAAAGGTACACCTCTGAGAACCCTATTAACATTATCAAAATTAACTCATTAATTATCGAGTGCAATATAACAAGGGTAGTTTTAAAAATGGTGAGTCATCCACATAATTCATCAATTCTTCCCAGTGTACCAGCGGGATATAAAATAATCGAATCCCCTCAACATGTCATCTATTACCTATAAATACATCTACCATTTCACAATAACACTTAAAATAGTAGACCAAGACGGAGATCTCGTCAATTTTAACGGAAAGTCATAACGATAGGACTACATTTAAAGAAAATATGGTGACGCGGTATAATACATGTGCATGTAACCAGTGCAAAACAAACTATAAAAGATGAAGTGTGGAAAGGGTAAGTCAGTAAGCGTTCAGCGACCAAAGCTTGACAGCGCAGAACAAAGCATTCTTGGAAAGTCTTGGGTTTACAGTACTACAATGAGTGTATTAAACGTTAATGAAAAAGTTGTTGTTGATAATGCTATCGTTAATTCCGAACTGCACACCCATCAACCATATACTACGAGATTTGGAAACAATGATGAAATCAGGATACCCATTCAGGAAGACATGTGCACTCTACCATCAGAAAGTTATGTTTATGTAGAGGGAAGATTATTGCGACAGGATGGCACTGTCTCTAACACCGCAAGGTTCGTTAATAATGGTATCGCATTTTTATTCAGTGAAATTAGATATGAAATGAATGGAATAGTGGTAGATTCCGTAACTAAGGTGGGGTTAACGTCGACAATGAAAGGATTAGTATCATTGACACCCAATGATCTTGCCCGCCATCAAAATGCCGGTTGGTTTCCTACATCAAACAGCACACTAACAAATGAGCAAGGGTATTTTAATGTCTGTATACCTTTGCGAATGCTGCTTGGCTTTGCTGAAGATTATAATAAAGTGATTTTGAACATTAGACAAGAACTTGTATTAATTCGTAGTAATATTGATACCGATGCAGTAATTTCAACTGTGGACGAAGCATTAAAAGTTAACATAGATAAGATTTATTGGAAAGTTCCCACATTGTTCCAGCATTAGCGGAGGAATTAGCGTTAACGAAATACATTGATAAAAATGTAATACTCCACTAGCATTTAGAAGTTGGGAAACCCACTATATCCCGCTATACCAACAACAGATAAGCATACATGGGCAATCAAAACATCGACTAGTATTGAAACACCGAGATACATTATTATAGGGTTTCAAACTGGACGAGAAAATAATGTTATGCACGATGCGAGTAAATTCGATAAATGTGCACTAAAGAATATTCGGTATTCCTCAACACCGACCGTTATCCGTATGATAATTTAAATGTTAATTATGATAACAATTGCTTTGCACGCTGTATGAAATGTTTGCTAAATTCCAAATGTCATATTATCAAAGAGATGGACAACCATTACTCCACCTATTCAATTTACGACGCTGCACCATTGATGGTGGTCGACTGCTCAAATCAAAAGAAGTATTGCACTCAAAGCAGTAGTTCTTCGTGTAGAGTTTGAAACATCGGCCAACATACCCGCTAATACGACAGCATACTGTGTTATACTCCATGATCGTTTAGTTACTACAACGCGTTAACCAAAGCAGTACGACAATTGTAATGCAATGCGTCATGGTCGATGTACAAGGGTTTAAAATTTCAAAAATTTTATACCGAAAGAACTCGCCATTTATAATGGAAAAAATTGCCCATTTATCTTTAAATCACCGTACCCTGGCATACTTGGATGCAGAGAGTCGTCGTCAAGCTACTTGGTTAATACATAACCAGCACTGTATTAAATGGGAAGAAGGGTATACACCACCACACCACTTTCGAAGAATACTCGAGAGATTGATTCAGCCAACAGATTCTGTCTATGTCAAGGGCAGAGAGAAAGCAGATTACATCAGAAAATTTGTGACCCAGCCTGTTATTGAACTTGAGGAAAGTCCACCTCTTCCTGCTATGCAACCCGTTTGTTACTTTCATTGTAAATCATTATGCCACTGTGCTTTGAGTCTATATCATTTATATAATATATATGTAATGCAATAAGTCTTGTACACATTTTTTAATAAAAATAATAAATAGTCATTCTCGTTATTTTTTATATCACACAGTATTTTTTAGCATATATTCTCTTACTAACGAATTAATACATAATATTAATATATGTTAAACAACTAAAGGAATAATACAACTTATTATTAATATTATTTCATTATGGAGAGAATATAGGAAAGAAACTAGCAAGTGTCAGTACCCAAACTATTCTTCTTCCGGTTAATATAAATTCATTTGCTTAGCAACCTGCAATAGTTCGCTCAACGGATCAGCATTCTCCAATTCCGGTATTCGCCAATGCCCCACGCCAATGTAGAACACGTATCACGTAGTCGATATCGTTTGTCATCCTGGGACCTAAAGGCAATTTTGTTTAACATTTCGGTATATATATCATGTAAGGTTGATCGAAACACAAGCATTTTACACATTACTGTTTTATCAGACCCTCCGCAACCGCTTTGTAGTCTACTTCCGTCAACACTTTCTGAATAACAACTTTCTTAACACCTTTCGCTTTCTTAACAACTTCATTATCAGCAAGCTTCAGACAGTATGACTTCGATCCAGCACCATAAAAATAATGAATCGCTTTCCTGCGTACTCATCTTTCATTCGTCCAACGACGGAAGCAGTCGTAGGAATACCATGCAACTCATTATGATAGTTGGAAGTATCATATTCGTCTAAATTATTTCGCATGTGTGCATACATATCATCAGTTACTATCTCAACAATCAAAGAATCCGTGTCAGTATAGAGCAACGTGACATTCTTGCCATAATGAGCTCGTAAGATATCATAAAAAAACCGATACATTATAATTTTGGAAAGATCTAAAATACTGAATCCGACATAGACGGGTTTGTCGTACGTAACTACCTGTTTCGACAATTCCGCCGCAAACAATTTATCAGTGAATTGAATAAAATTTTTAAATTGCGGTTTTGCAACGTACCGTGCTAGACCTACCCGACGACCGTTATTTTCCCAATGTGTTAACAGTTTAATAACTCTTCGTTTATCGACATTTTCCATTGTTTTACCAAACACGCCATTATTCATGATTTTATAGAAATCCTTTTCAAACTTGTTCTGTGCTGTGTTGCGGAGAGCTGTATTAAGGTCTACGTATGGTATTAGCCACGGACTCTGACGAAAGCGTAAAACCCTATGAATACGAGTAACAATTAAGCCATGCTCTATACATTGTTTTAAATAGCGGTAATGTATAACATAGTTGGTCTTATCACACAGGTTCGGGATTAACTTCTCCTCCTGGGAATGTGGTGCGCAGATCATTTCAGGACAAAACGGATAATCGTTGTGTTCGTCATGCAGATGGTGGGGATAATGTATATCAACCTCCAGTACAAATCCAACATCGGCGTCATCATCAATCTTTACTACGTCAAAGTGTTCTATTTCCTCTTGAGGTAACCACATAAACCCATCGTGAGGCAGGTATTGCTTCATACTCCAGCCGTATAAATTCGTGGCATCTAAATATTGTAAAAACACTTTCGGTTGTTTAGGATCATAGTTTGGAACAAACTCGTTATTAGCGATGCTTCTCCGCTTGATACAAGTACTTACTCCACCCCGAATACCTTGTTTAAAAAGTGATACATATCCATATCCGTCAGTAATTCTAGCTCTACTTTCGTACATTTCAACATGGCATCCCACGCCAATCCAGGTAAAGTGACATACTGTGCAGGTTCTAACCCATACACACCCATACATAATCTCCTAAAGTTTTCAAACACGTCAGCCAATAACAACACATCTGATTTTAAATAAATATCAGCATAATCACCTAGTGTATTACACTTAAAGTGATCCCATACCAGTAGAACGCGACAGTATTCGTCATCGGAAATATTTGCATCGCGCATTTTATCGTAGAATTTGTCATATGATGGCACCGTGACGTCGTTCAATTTACTAAAGCTGTCTACGTACGCATAAGGAAACTACCTTTATTTCTCACTAAGTTGAAGTCGCTATCATTACTAAAATATTTCCGTACCTCCATACATTGATCATCTGATAAATTCTGAGATAGAGTATCTAAGGATGCAGCCATGAATCTACAACTATCGACGAACCGTAAATTAATGTATTTCTTTTCCTGATACCATGACTGTTTACATATTCATCAACAAAAATATGCTTACCAAACGTTATATATTTTTCACTGTTAACCGGAAGTACGGTAATTTCTTCCGTTTCACTCGCTAACTGTTTAATGAACAGGTGAACATCATAACCACTGAGATTATGTAGAAAACGGGGAGAAATGTAGGTACCTGATAGTTTAAGTTACACGTTGAATGTGCTGCACCACGATACTTACCAGTAACGTGACAGTGATCTCGTACTTTCGGATTTGTCGGATCGCCCGTAAAGTGCTTGCCGCATATGTAACAACATACACTGCGTTCATACGTAACCTGCTGTTCATCCGTTAATGGTGTCATTGGAACAATAGCTTTGAAATGTTCATTATATATCCGTTTTACATCACTTTCCAGTCGTCTTATAAATATCTCCCTGCATTACTCCCCTATACAGCTCTAACTTAGACCACGCATCGTTTACACTACACTTAATGTAATAACTAAACGAGTATGGTTCGTGTTTACACGTTTTTATCGTGAACGGTTTTTCGGGATCTGGTTCATCCGTACCTACTGGTACTAAGAGTGCTTCAAAATCTGCATATATTACGAATAGTAGAACCATTTGTTTTTGATAGTTCCGAAACGCGAGTATATTTTCCGCGTAGAATTCCCCGGTTATGTCTTTTTTTTGTTTCACGCCCGGTAATTTTGTATATACGAAGTTACAGTCGTGTGACACGTGTCGGGTTAATTGCTCCTCGGATCTAAAGTAATACAAGCATGCATCACAAAATACATTGCTCCGTTCCGCCGAGTTATTTGGTTGCTAAGTAAACGAGAAAATTTTTATCCATACATAATGCTGAGTATCTGTTTGGTTATTGACTAATAATAATAAATTAACATGGACTGTCTGTTTGGCTTTGGTATAGTACAGGGGCCCCACTACCTCTGTGACACGCTGACCATCACTATACGTATCGTCTAACCCATAAACATTAATGGAAATGTTGTTATTGGTCTCAAACGTTGAAATATTCGTCAGTTTAACAGGGAACTGTACACCATTCCAGTTGAATAACGTCTGGAAATCAGGGTAAGATGTCGCGTTGTGGTAGACCCTTTGGTGTCACTAGTGCCGATACAACAGCCCATGCAAAGCAGCAATTATCATTATTTTTTACATTGACTATGGCGTGTTTATGTGCGATTTCGGCGGGGACAGCCATATATGAAGAACCCGTAATGGGAAATTTAGCATGTTCACCTCTAAATATACGAATTGACCAGGGACCACCTAAAACAGTTGTTACTAATCGATTACACCATTAGTCACACTTACCAGAATCTTTATGTTGAAATTCGATTGCTTTGCATCCAATATTTACTTATTCTTTGAAATACTCTTCCAACACCGTCCCAATACTTAGAATGTCATACTTAGTCTGAAAGGATTTCAGTTCTGTGCTTTCCTACTGTTCAAAAGTATAAACCAAACAGTTCCAACATTACATTTTAATGAGTAGTGTTTCTGCAACTGATTTGTACTACCTTCAATACGTTTCCTTTAACGTCTGCCATAAAGGTGAACACATCAGTATGCATATTGCATGGTGACAGCCGATACGACACAATGCGTTGTTTAAACGCATTTCGAATCACTTCGACCCCAGTATCGACAGTAAACAGATATTTGCTTTATGCCTATTGCTTCTGAGGTGTCCTTGGAACGCATACCGAGGTATATCCATTGAACAATCAGTGCAGTGGACACTATCACCAATTTTTTAGGTTGTTCCGGTTCATCGCATTGGTCAGACTACGCTTCCTTGAGTTGCTCAACCCTGATGGTCCGGGTTTCGCATTATCCTTCGCGTACTTTACCCCAGATGGTCCTGGTTGCGCAAAGGAATCAGTATCATGTCTATGTACTGCTTTGTTATCGTCGGAAGTGATTCCTTGCACCACATTGCTCCCTGTGGTTTGGTTTTGCAACGAAACCTCCTGCATGCCAGATGGTGGAGTAGATACTGTCATCCAGCACGCAGTTTTTGATGGCGAAAGGAATCCTCGAAAAATCTTTCATGCATTCGCAACGGAATCGATTTACACCTGAAATGACATTGAAGACAAAATATTCTAATTATTATGTTGGGTGAGGGGTTATGTATTTACCCTGCATTGTAGACAAGATAGTTTCAGACTGTTATAAAGCTGGTGCGTGCAGGTACAGAGTTAGATTGTGAGTGCTAACACAAGAAGCGGTGCGGTATATATATCGCGTGGGGAGGTATTTTTTAGAATATCTGCTGACCGTACACGTACACGTACACATCTGCATGCGCGGAAAAAATAAAAAAATAAAAAAGAAAAAAATAAAAATAAAATTTCGTGTTGAATTAACACTTCATCAGGGCAACTAGAACAATATTTATAAGTATGTTATTAAATAACTACAATAACTACAATAACTAAAAATATTTAAGGGTATGGAACCAATAAATAGAAGCTAATACTAAAATTGTTTTGTCAATATGACTGAATTACAATAACTAACTAGATTTAATAATAAGTTATAATCCACACATTTATCAATAAAACTATAATTTGAATTTAAAAGTTAAATTTAAGAATTAATGTTCATAATTGTATAAACTAAATACTACTAATACCTTATTTAAAGAATTTAAAGAGAAATGTAAATACTGCTAAGATTATTAACATCACTTAAAATTCTTTAAGCTTAAAATATAATGGGAATTTTCTCTTAACGTTATACCGATACAACTGAAAATAAACATTCCATACTTATAATATTCATAAATTCGGTTGAAGAAAAAATAATAATTATTATTAATACTATTAATAATATATAAAAAAAAGATCTTACCATTTCGATATGTTGCTTATTGCAAACTTTGTTTCAAGTACTGTATCTTCTTAGTAAAATTGATTTGCTTATATACAAAAAGGTGAAGGCTAAGAATGCATAAACTGGAAACAAGTGTCGCACATTCCCATATATGGTAAGGTATAGTGAAGGTTAATGTTACTTATATTACATTGTAATATGTTAATTAATAAAGCAGATTGCACATAGAAGAGATGCACTCTTATAAATACAATACGTGACCATTTTTTAGTTATTTCATTTACATCAGCAACTGTGACATATTTTACCAGTGTAATTTTTTGTGTGTGAAAAAAATTTGGTTTTTTCTAATATTCATTGAATAAACAGTGTCTTTTTTACGTAAGTATATGTGCATTTTATTTCAATCTGTTTAACGTATTACACCCAGAACTATTTTTTCATATAATTTGGTTAACAATATTGTCTAATAACAAACTGTTTTTGCTATAATTTTGAAAAAGCCTGTCTTTTGTGTTTTCAACTTATCACTTGAGTAATATTTTAATGAAAAACTCGTTTTGGTTAACTTACCTCGTAAAGAATTAGTAGAAAATGTTTATGTTAAACGCTAATGCATCGATCTTTTCATTATTATTTAGATAGTTTGACTAATTACTTTTTCTTTTACAGATCATCCTATCCAGGAATGCAGGAAGTAAAACTCTATTTAATTTTTATTGATAAAGGTGTAGGTAAACAACTTATTCATTTTTCTTGTAAACATCATTGACCGGTTCACAATATATAATTCGTGTAAGTGTTTTTCGATTTCAAACAAAACACGTTTTAATATTTACTTATTATGTTTTTTTTATACACACATGATTAAGTAGTCTACTATGTATCGTTTTATAACTTAATAAACTAGTTTTTATCCCATTTGTTTTATTCCAAATTTTTTACTGTTATACAGAAATATTACTTTTCAAAACTTCCTCACTCTAGAATTTTAATTATTATTTATTGCTATTTCCTGAATAATAAATCAATCTAACAAGATCACAATTCACCTTTTCATTCCTACCACAAACATTTTTCACACATATACATCTAATCTTTTTTATTTCTTTTGCAGTAGAAACCATGCAGTCAGATCCGTTACAGACCACGTACACGCACATGTAATGAAACGGAAGTGAGAGAGCTTCTAATTGTACTAAATCAAACTGTTTTATTCCTAAATAAAATCATATTTCTGAATAATACATGTTTCTATTGTAATTTGTACTTCTTTTTTATATATGAATTAAATATATATAAATGTCTTTCTTTCTATATATAATTTACAATGTATACGAAGGTTGCCTGTCTAGACTGCATCCTGCAATTTTTTTTAACACTAGGTCACTGTCAGAGACATGGAAACGGTATAATTACAGGTTTTATCAATGAATCTGTATATCTATTTTCCTTTAGCTTTAACAATTAAAATTACAATTGAGAACATCAAGTTTTTATATAAAAAGAATGTAAAGATTTCCCTTTTTTTTTTGTAAGACATGTATTTGTTAAATAACTAGGAATCTTTTCCATTCTAAGGATATAAGAACGTAGGTATGACTTATTAGCATATTGAATTTGTATAAGTATACAATCTCTTTAAACTTATTTTAACTATGTAAAAATCATTAATTTATATCTAACTCCTTTGTTTCAATGGAAATTAAAATTAGATACGATGTAATTTACATCTTTACGTCTATAAAAGGTCATTTTTTATCTGCATATAAAGCAACAGGTTTTTCAAGCTAGATTTACTTTTAGCATACTTATTACTTAAATCATTCCATAAGAAAACAAATCGTTAATTTATAGAATGATTTTGGACATACTCACTTTTGTCATTAAAATGTGTCATCTGAAGCTTCCTTTAGAAACGTAATACTTAGTAAAATACATGCACATGTTTTGAAATATTTAAAAAAATATATAATTTATTTATCTGAATAATACAATGTATCTAAAGGTCACCTGTTCCCGCAATACAGCTCATATTCGCTAAAATTGTTTTGTTACTTTTGTAGTCTGCATAATTATACCTGTACATAAAATTTTTTATTTACTATTTCTTCATTATACTTGCAGTATAATTAGCTATATAAATGGTATTTGTTTTGCAAGTCATAGTAATTAAACTAATAAGTATTAATTATTAATTCTACTGCAACAGTTCACTATTACAATGTATCTAAAGGTCAACTGTTCCCCGCAATACGGCTCATATTCGCTAAAAGTTGTTTGTTACATTGTATCATGCATAATTATACCTTGATTTAGGTTAGTCCCAGACCAATAGGATTCGCGCGTTTCAAGGCGTCTTCATGGTATATAAGAGCAGCATAAAACGCATGTATTGCAGTATGTGTTTTAGGGTTGGTTGTTTTAGTGTGTGTTTTAGTTTGTGAGAGCGATGAACGGCTCCTCATGTTGCACACCCCTAACACAACTTTTTTTTGATGTCTACGATGACGACTCATGTATACTGTGTGATGAGGTGTGCTACGTAGACGAGTAGTCTTTTTTTTTTACTGTATCTATTTTATCTATTGTACATATTGTACATATGTTGTATATATTGTATATATTGTATAGAATAAATTATTTCCTGTCAGTATCTTACTGTCTTCGCTGCTGTTAACATGTGTGACCAAGCTTTAACGTATGTACTAAATCAACATGGTTGATATTGATATTTTATGTATATATTGTATAGAATAAATTATTTCCTGTCAGTATCGTACTGTTTTCGCTGATGTTAACATGTGCAACCCAAACTTTTATTATCCTCAGTATTACAACTGTTTCGATAAAGATTACTAACGTATCGAACATGGTCTGAGTTCACTCACTCATCGCTTGCTGCAGCAGGATTCATTTCCACATCTTCAGACGATACGGTTGAATGTTTCATGTGAATAACCCGATGGCAGCCAGATGTCAATCCGTTACAGGAGCATCTCCGATGGGCACCAATTGCACGTATGCTCAGCTCCTCGCACCACGTCCACGCAGATGTACTGAAACGGAAGTGGAGAGGACCTTTGCACGTGTATAAATCAAAATGTTTTATTCCTAAAGAAAATCATATATCTGAGTAATACATTTGTACATGTTTCTACATTATTAATAATACTTTGTTTTGCTGTCTATATTTGTATGTAATAAAATATTGTGTCAGTCGCTTAGTTTATCCTCTAGTGACAACATGTGCGACGTGCCACCGAACTTTATTATCCTAGGTCGCACGGATGGTCTGGTAATTGTGGAACAGGAAAGCGGGTTTGTGACCTTGTTTTGTGGTAATGATAGGTCGCACGGATGGCCTCGTAATTGTGGAACAGGAAAGGGGTAGGTCGCACGGATGGCCTGTAGTTGTGGAACAGGAAAGCGGGGTTTGGGGCCTTGGGTTTGTGGTGATGATAGGTGACCTCGTAGTTGTGGAACAGGAAAGCGGGGTTTGTGACCTTCGTTTTGTGGTAATGATAGGTGACCTCGTAGTTGTGGAACAGGAAATGTGGTGGTGGTGTATGTGTGTTGGTTAAGTCTCCAAACATACCTACTGAAGTCACCCGCCGTTATAGACGATAGGATATTTTCAGGATAAACACAAATACCACCCATACATATTCAGCTTTATCAAAATTTATATGTAACAGATTTTGAAAGACGAATTGCTTTTTGTTTAATAATCCTCGAAAAAATTGGTGAAGATCATTTTGATCAATACGTGTTGTTTAACGATGAGGCGACATTTCATAATAATCGCCATGTTAATCGTCATAACTACCATTATTATGAAACCAAAAACAAGCATACAACAGGCCGCCAGTATCAACGGAGTATTAATGTGTATGGTGGAACAATTGGCGATGAAGTTATTGGTCCATATTTCTTCGACAGCACTTTAAATGGTCGCAAATTCTTAATCTTTAAAAAACGACTTTTGGCTAGTTTTAGAAAACATTCCACGACACATCAGACAAAGCATATGGTTACAATAAGGTGGTGCCTTTGCACATTTTTCACGACGTGTAAGGGAATATTTGCACTGAAAATTTCATAACAAATGGATCGGAAGAGGTGGCCCAATTAACTGGACTCCTGGATCTCTAGACCGCACTACGATGGATTCTTTTTATGGGGGTATATTAAAAAACTAGTGTATGCTACTCCTCTTACTACTGCAGAAGACATGCTAGACCGAATTAAAAATGTAAAATGTAAGATGTTCGCTTGAAAAGAGAACTCTGCATTGAAACAGATGACAACCATTTCGAGTATTGCAATAGTAGTTTGTTAAGTTTTATATATATATATATATATATATATAAACAAAAAAAGACCTTAATTATGTGAGATGTACATACAAAAATGTTAATTTATAGAAAGATTAAGTGCGTATTTGCGAAACGTAAACACGTTCAAATAAAGCAATTGTCAAAAAAATTATTCTGTCATTATGTCAAAAAATTTCCACTATACTTAGCCGTTGGTTATCTACCGTAGAGAAATATTTACAATATAATACATGCGTTGCCATGGTGAGCTGTCAAAAAACCCGTTTTGATTGGTGAAAAACTATTGGTGTAAAGTTTTCACTTGTAATCTCTTTAGTGCTTAGATTATTTCCAGAAATTTTTTCGAGTCAGAAATTTTTTCAGAACATTCGTGAACGAGAAGAAATTTTCGTTAATTAATTCAATCACGTGGGAGACCCAGTAAGAAAATATCCCAAGAATATCCGTTGTTATTGACGACGGGAGATTTCCCATCGTAAATCACCCGTGGTTATTCACGGCCGGATATTTTCACTTGTAATCTCTCTAGTGTTAAATTATTTCTGGAGTCGAATACAAGGGATAATTTTCTCAAAACATTCGTGAACGAGAAGAAATTTTCCGTAATTAATTCAAGCACGTGGGGGATTCGGTAAGAAAATATCCCAAATATATCCGTTACTATTGACGACGGGAGATTTCCGATCGGAAGTCACACGTCGTTATAGACGACGGGATATTTTCAGGATAATACATTTACCTTGCGACACTGCTTTAAAGCAATATACGTACTGAGAACACAGAAACACATTTTTTTATTATAACGAGTAACATTTAGTTTTATATTAATGACAGGGTGAGTTTGATAAGGTAAAGTAGAACTGAATAAGTAATTACACAGATTCTGTGCATAGAAAAGTATCTGCCAAATAAGCCCGATCTTAAGTTTCCAATGTATATAGGAGATTCGTTCTTTATTTTTGGTATAAGTAAGCAGAAAGAAGGATGAATTATAAATAAATCTGAATATGTTTAACTTAAAACCCGTTTACTTAAACTTTGTATCCGTAGTGACGATTACTTAAAACATTCAATTGTATTACCGGCAATTTTAATTTTCAGGTTTTATTTTTATCATAAATTAGTAGCGTAAATAGCACAAACATTATAAGCCGTTTTAATGGAGTACCACCAGTAAAATAATTAAGCGTAGTTTAAAGCAGTTGGTCTATTTTATTTACCCAAAGGCCAAAATGAGCAGCCGCCTTTGGAGCCGAAATAAAATTACGAATGATGAATAACACTATAAAATAATAACCAAAGCAACCTTTAAAAGTTAGTAATTACAACATCCAAACAAAATATTCAATAAAAAGGAGAGAAGGTTTCTATTTACTTAATAGAAGTATTTTTATTCCGTAAAAATTAATAATACACGGCATGAAGAGTTAAATACCCTTTGCAAATGTATACCTAAGCGATAATTGTAGATAAATAAAATTGATGTTACGAATGGTTTGTTCTCGGAGATACCTTTATGTAATTAGCTCAATAAAAGGAAATACATTTAATTACTTTCATACCGATTTTGTCTACCAATAAAACATTTAGTTGTTCTTAAAATAATCATAATTTCTCATAGTTTCATTTTGATTATTTGACATTCGAAAGGTAAAGTGAGTGGGTTTGCTTAAAAATGAGTTTTCGTGGAAGAAAATTGGTGGTGTTGGCCATAAACAATATTAGCGATACCAGTGGTGATACTTCAGTTTCAGTTTCAATAACATATTTTATGATTTCATACATATTGATGTAATATACTGCGCATGACTAAGTATAACATTCTTTAGGTCAATTTCAAAGTTTTTAATTGTCAATTTCCTATATTTAGTTTTCTAGAATAATTAAAAGACCGTAGCAAAACTACCTTAGGATCATATTTTAGCTTTTTGACGGGAGACATGTTATATGGTAATTTCGCTAATGATTTTATAAATTTTGTAATTGATTTAAAAGAACACATAGTTGCTCCTACATAATTTTTTTCATTGTACTGCTAGTAGAATAAACACCTCAACGAAGGACACAATTGACTACGTTGGATTAATTTTTAATTTGGTTTGACATTAAGCATGTGAGTGGACTATTTTATATAGCAATTGCTTAACTAATTTTCTTTGTAGTTGTAACGGTCTAATTTTTATTTAACAATAAAATTTCAGTATATTCATAAATAGTAAACTTTTTAAAAAATAATTATTTTAAGTCACATTTACCATAATAGATGTCTTTAGTGATATCAATTTTGAATTCCAATTCAATAGCCTGACCCTAGGCCAAATTTGATCATTGCTAGGTACTTTTGAGCATTTTATGGTTCCATTCTATTATCAACAATTTTCTTCTTTTTAAAAATTCGTGCCATGTGGTGACTTGAGCGGAAATTTGGTTAAACTTGCATTCACATATAAAAAATTGAATACAGGCTTAAATTAATTAGTTTAATAATTACCTGCCTGTACAATTATATTTCAGAAGTTCTTGATAATACTTGGCGCGTTTCCTGTCTGGCCGCCTATCAACTCAGGTAAAAGTCTAACCAACTGCCCAAATTGTTTCTGTTTCACTCATGTATTTTAGCCACATTTAACAGTGAACTATTCACGATTCACGGCTCTGCTTCTACAAACAATAATTTAATTATTACATCAAGGAATACAAATTCAATTTACGACCGACAATCCAGACGGAATACTACAAGTGTGCGATTGGTAACTAATATAACAACAACATCTTCTCTGGTCTGTGACTCGATTCTACCTTTACTGTTCTATTCTTCGTAGCAACGAACAGGTCAGATCAGTACCATTTATAATTTATTGTTACGATTAAAACCATTGTGCAAATCATATTAAGAGGAACGCTTGTGGATTGTGTTGATTGTTGGAATTTAATATCACTATTCACGTTGATAAATTAAACATTGAGGTTACGTACCTTTTCATTATATATATATATAGTAAAACTCAATGGCCAAAACGAAAACAGCTGATTCCTCTGGCCAAAGGAACAAAAATTGTTAATACAGTGTGTCTATTGTTGATGGTTTCAAGATGTTAACTGTTTTAATTTTTTCTATTTCGTGGACTTATTTTTAAATTACGCTGTATCTTCCAAACTAGAAGAGTTACAAGAAAACACATTAGGAGAAATTTGTAGAAGATGAAGATTTAAAGAATATTGAATTATTCGAGACAAACTCATATTCAACATTTTAATGACATAATGAATTCAGAAATGATTTTTTCAAATCCAAGACAAATTTCAGAGGAATATTTTTCCAATAGAGATGGATTTGATACATGGCCGATAAAGGAAAAACTCTCCTTTCTGGATGAATTCTTCTTGGGAAAGCAGCTGCATGCAGTCTAGCAGCCTCACTCGCATTCCCTTGGGCAACACCATAATAATAATGAATATCGGCATATTCTTCATTTGAAAACATGGCTCAGGAAGGAAAACACGAACACGAACAAGAACAATAATAATAACAAGAGCAAGAACGGCTCAAAAACTAAATTACAATATCACTACAACAGAAAGAACTCGTATTGAAATCAGCAAAACTGTAATAGCAAACAAATTTTGACAACTAACTTACTAATGTCAAGTCGTTGCTACGGTGATCAAAATATATCAGTAAAGGAGACGTATTTCTTGCCGTAAATGTACAGATTGATTGAAAAGTGAGGGACAAATCGTCAATTCTCATCTACTCTACCATATTTTTGAGGGTAATTTTATGCTCTAAAAGTTTTTCCTGAGGTGTATTCCTGTAACAATTCAGTAATTAGTACGTCAACCATAAGTTTTTTTCATATCGTTGTGAAGCTTATGAAAAAAGGAAGTTTTTCCTTTATCGACCATGTATCAAATCCATCTCTATTGTAAAAATATTCCTCTTGGAAATTTGTCTTGGGATTTGAAAAAAAATCATTTCTGAATTCATTATGTCATTAAAAATGTTGAATGATGAGTTTGTCGCGAATGAATTCAATATTCTTTAAGGAAATTTCATCTTCTACAAATTTCTCTTAAATGCGTTTTCTTGTAACTCTTCTAGTTTGGAAGATACAGCGTGATTTAAAAAATGAGTCCACGAAATAGAAGAAATTAAAAAAAGTTAACATCTTGGAAACCATCAACAATAGACACACCCTGTATTAACAATTTTTTGCTCCTTTGGGCCAGAGGAATCAGCTGTTTTCGTTTTGGCCATCGAATTTGGGTCACCCTGTATATAATATTGGTTAACTTAACGATTTAATCATAAAATTTCACTGATCTTATGTTTAAGTCCAGTTGAAATTCCCATTGTTGTAGTTTGTAATATAAATCTTGATAACTATTAAAACTGTTAAAAGAAACGAAATGTATTGACCATAAAAAAAAACATCCAACGCTAAGTTATTGTGACTATTGTACCGCATTTTGTTTAATTACGCTTATTTTGCTATTGTGTTTGATGTACCTTCAGTACCATAGTAACAATATTTTTTTTGTAAATCATTTACGGTAGTACAGTCGGAATTCAATTGCCGGAAGTCAAGTTTTTTTTGGTTAATTCACATTATAGGAGGGAGAGGCTACGCAGAGTTGTACACTGAATTTTGTTTCCCTGTGTAGCTTACAATTAATTCATTATTATATTTTTATTTATTTAGGTGCGCAGTATGCCTACGTTGAATCGATTCAATAAATTACTGTGTTGATATAAATCCTTTACTCATATATTTCTTATTCTAAAGTATTTGAGGAATTTTGTTTCAAATATATGAATGCGTTCAGAATTAAAAAAAATTGTTACGAGTCTCATTATCAGTAGTATTATTACTATAATGATTACATACGAAAGTAGCTCTGTTAGGGACTAAATTCTGCTGAGTTTTTAAAAAACTTGTTCTATAGTAGTGTCAGTATTTCGGATGAAGGTGCTTCATTCTCATGAATATGGTAATACAGTTATGAAATAGTTATAGATCGAAACCTGGCACTTGGTAACCTGTAATGTAAATGCTTCCTTCACTTTATACAGCTCCCCTATTAGAGAGGATTAAATCGGTTGATGTGCGTGCCTGGTATGAAGCATTTTGAGAAAAAATTCTTTCGATCATTTTAAATCTACAGTAGCTACTAAAGTATTTATCGTATGAAATCCTGTATTTTTATAGACTCCAATAGAATGGAATGCAATGTGTAAATTTTTTTTCCTACATAAACTACTTTGCGGTATGTATTGTGATTTTCTTATTATTACACGCTTATAAATTATATAATCTTATATGTCTGCAATATACAAGCTTACAAGATCTCAATTTTTGTTGCAGATTACAAATCTATAATATAGGCAATACGTAACATTGAAGCTGTATTTACAGTGAAAAATTTTTTTAAGGAAAATAAAAAATTTCTTGCCTTCTGATATTAATTATTATAACAATTTAGTTTTGTAGTGTTTGATCGTCTAACTATACTGTATCAACTACAAATTGAGAGTAAACCATTTCAAATTTCTATTACAAGTCAAAATTGAGAATAATTAATTCCAACTAGGAATAAATCAATTAGTTAATGTTAATTATTGTAAAGTATCTTTACTCTACATTATAATTTAAACTTATTTTGTTTATTTTCTCAACTGAATATTATTCCCAGTGTACGATTGTTCTTAATTTCAACTTATATTTTCTGAACATGAAATTGATTATTAGAAATTTGAAGTTCAAAAAGTATAAAGTATAGAAGTTAATGTATCGGGTGGCCAACTAAGAACGGCCGTCGGCCATATCTCAGGAATGGATTATAGCACAGGTTCCGGAAAAAAATTTTTATAACAAAAGTGGCCTCGAGAAACGCCTGGAAATTATTTTCAGAATTGTAGGTCCACCGCTAGAGGGCGTATTTGACAGTTAAAATTTTAAAAAGCAAAATTTTTCAAAATTTACTCAATTAAGGGGCATATTAAATATTATAATCAGATTCCTCGACCTCAAATAAGGGTTGGTGGAGAGTGGGAACCTTGTTACCAAAAAACGCCTTTAATTCAGGTTCTGCTTGATCGATTTTAATAAACTTGATGTTGTTTCAAAGAAATTTTGTTAAACAATAGAAAAGTTGTAAATTTGAAGCAATCTGATTAATAACATAAATGCTAGAGGGCGCTGTTTAACATTTTTTTAATATTGTTTTCTCTACAATTTTAAATGGAAGCATAAAAATTTAAGTAGGTGTTTAAAAAGTAGACTAAATTAGTAATAAAACAGTGAAAACTGCAAGTCGATATCTTTTTCCTATCCTGAGATATCGCAAGAAACAGGTAAATGGCGGGAATTGTTCTTCCAACGTCTAGTAGGCTAGTTCGCGTTAACGGAAATTATTAAATTTAGCCTGGATGAAAAGATCTTACATTGGTCTGCAGTAATTTAAACTGTTATCATACTAATGTTATGGTTGCCGCTAAATTACCTAAATATAATGCTGCATCTACTAACAATGAGAACAAATTATAAAATAATAATATGATAAATCTACATTTTTTTAATTATATAAGAATGTTATATTTGTTTTCAAGCGATGTGTTAGTAAATCAAAAGCATAAAATATCAATAAAAACCGATATTTGCCCAGCAACAACAAATACAGTTTAAAATATGAATTACGATTTACTGATGACAACAAAATTAGTAAAGAGGGCCATGTAAGATATAAAATAAATTCCCTGTTGAAAACAAGCAAGCTATGATTTTCACGCATATGTCAAAAATTATTCATCGTGTTGCATTTAATGGACTTTCTTTATCTTTTCGTACCAAAATGATTCTTACAAATGAAGAAGCATTTGATATGTTGGCAGTTTATTTTGAATGTATGAGAAATGCAATCGTTGCTGCTAGAGTGTATGCACTGCAGTACCCAAACAGATGGCATCACAGCAGAAGAGTTTTTCTCCGACTCGCATACCGTGTGCGTACTACTGGAAATGTGAATCTGCCTGTGTACCGAAGACAACGCAGAGGTAGAACAGAGGAAAATGTTATTGATGTTTTAGCTTATGTAAATGTTAACCCTCGTTCAACCACCAGAGCTATAGCTAGAGACTTGGGTACATGTCGAACCACCATCCAAAATATTGTAAGAGAACACAGGTGACTACTTATTTATTAATGCATGTTTTATTCGGTATTATAATGATAAAAATGTTTTAATTTTTTTCGTTTGTCGTTATATGTTTCTCATTTTTATCATACCGAAAATGCCATTACATCAAAGTTAACTTGTGACAACATGACTAATGTATTTGCCGCCATTTTATGTCCAGTTTCAATAAAACAACAAATTATTTAATGAAATTATCTTATGCTGTGTGAATAGATTTTAACTAACAACATGATAATTAAGTGAGGCAAAGTAAAGTAAAAAGGGACCAATAACAAAAAATAATGAGAGCCGGGCGAAAAAATTCGTAATAACATTACGAGTTAACATTTAAAGTCCTTTTCGTTTACTAACAACGAAGGACTTCAATGTGTCTTATTGATCTGATTACTTTATAATATATACTATTTTAGATTGCACCCATATCACATGGTCCTACACCATAGTTTGAATGCTCAAGATTTCGATACCAGGTTGGATTTTTGCAACTGGCTCTCAAATATGACACACGACGATCCTGAAATACTTTCACGAATTATGTGGACAGATGAGGCTACTTTTCATAGTGATGGTAGTATAAATCGACATAATATGTACTACTGGTCTGAAACGAATCCCCACTGGATGCAGGAGGTCCAACATCAGGGTCGTTGGTCTGTAAATGTGTGGTGCGGGATTCTAGGTGGAGAAATAATTGGGCCTTTTTTTTAATGAGACCGTTAATGGAGAAAGATATTTAGATTTCTTAAGCAACGAATTGTCACTTCTTTTAGAAGACATACCCTTGACCATTCGTCGTGACATGTTCTTGCAACATGATGGGTGCCCGACACATTATTCCAGAGACCTAACTTGTTTAGATTTTTATTTGTGGGGGCGAATAAAAGATCTCGTTTATGCCAATAGACCCACAAGAGCTGACATGATTGAAAGAATACGACAGACAATACGAAGTATTTCAAGGGCAGAAATTGAAACTGCTGTTCTCTCCACCCGTCAGCGATTGATTTCATGCATTGAAAATGATGGACAACATTTCGAACATCTAGGGCGACACTAATTACGTAGTTATTTATTTAAGGTTCTAATTGTTAGATTTATGACATTATTATTTTATAATTTGTTCTCATTGTTAGTAGAGACAGCATTACATTTAGGTAATCTAGCGGCAGCCATAACATTAGTATGATAACAGTTTAAATTACTGCAGACCAATGTAAGGTGTTTTCATCCAGGCTAAATTTAATAATTTCCATTAACGCGAACTAGCCTACTAGACGTTGAAAAGAACAGTTCCCGCAATTTACCTGTTTCTTACGATATCTCAGGATAGGAAAAAGATATCGACTTGCAGTTTTCAATGTTTTATTACTAATTTAGTCTACTTTTTAAAGACCTACTTAAATTTTTATGTTTCCATTTAAAATTGTAAAGAGAAAACACAATATTAAAAAAATTTTAAACAGCGCCCTCTAGCATTTATGTTATTAATCAGATTGCTCCAAATTTACTAATTTTCTATTGTTTAACAAAAGCTCTTTCAAACAACATCAAGTTTATTAAAATCGGTCAAGCAGAACCTGAATTAAAGGCGTTTCTTCGTAACAAGGTTCTCACTCTCCCCCACCCCTTATTTGAAGAGATAGAGTAAAACTTGTCAAATCAAAAATATGTAGAATTTGTCGAGGAATCTGATTATAATATTTAATATACCCCTTAATTGAGTAAATTTTGAAAATATTTCCTTTTTAAAATTTTATCTGTCAAATACGCCCTCTGGCGGTGGACCACCAATTCTGAAAATAATTTCCAGTCGTTTCTCGAGGCCACTTTTGTTATAAAAATTTTTCCCGAACCTGTGCTATAATCCATTCTTGAGATATGGCCGACCGCCGTTCTTAGTTGGCCACCTGGTTCAAATAATGTTCGAAATCAAAACTTGTTCTTGCGACTATTTTTACACGTATAATATTTGTTGAAAGTGATTTTTAATTAAGTTATTTCAAGTACTATTTTTCTTTCGGTCTGATAATAACCGTGCCGTTTAAACATACCTTATTTCTATACAGGGTGAATTTTGAACTAAGCTTCAATGGGTAACTTTGTTGTTATACAGCCACGGAGTCGGTTAAATTAGCAATATTGGGCAGAATTTCAAGACCAATCAAATGACGTTTTGAGTTTTGACCAGTAATGCTAACTTCCGTAGTTATTTCGAAAAAACTAAAAATGAGCCGAATTTTTAAACTCAAATATCTTTGAAACCGTTGCAAATAAAGCTAAAATACAAGAGAAGTAATTGATAAATAATTTTACGAACTTTAAGATAAGCCTATTTTTAAATTTATTTTGCATTTCATTTTTGAGATATAATGCAAAGTTACTTTTTTTTAATGGAACGTGTAGTTTATTTTAGCCTTATTAAATAGCATATTTTCTACTGATTTCAAAAATGTATAGATTACCTTATTTATAACAAGCAGTTTTCTTGTAGTTTAATAAAAACTGTAAAGTTAAAATCGAGTATCAGTTTTAAAAAATAGAGCGCCTTGGAATGAAATAAAAACAAATTTGACACTTGCATTTTTATTTATGTTTATTTTAATTAAATTAAAATTTAAATAGTATTCCTTATTTAAAAAAGGTGGTTTTCTAAAAAATAAATATGGAGTATTCCTGTGAAGATAAGAACCATATGTTATTTTGCTATTATGTTTCCAATCGTGATGAAAATGCAGCGTCGGAAATGTATTTACAGAGGTACACGGAAAGAAGGCAACCTGCTAAAAGATTATGTCGTAAACTGGAAACTAATTTAAAGCAATACGGGTCTTTCAAAAAACCAAGAGACGCAAAAAAAAAAAAATTTTACGAACTTTAAGATAAGCCTATTTTTAAATTTATTTTGCATTTCATTTTTGAGATATAATGCAAAGTTACTTTTTTTTAATGGAACGTGTAGTTTATTTTAGCCTTATTAAATAGCATATTTTCTACTGATTTCAAAAATGTATAGATTACCTTATTTATAACAAGCAGTTTTCTTGTAGTTTAATAAAAACTGTAAAGTTAAAATCGAGTATCAGTTTTAAAAAATAGAGCGCCTTGGAATGAAATAAAAACAAATTTGACACTTGCATTTTTATTTATGTTTATTTTAATTAAATTAAAATTTAAATAGTATTCCTTATTTAAAAAAGGTGGTTTTCTAAAAAATAAATATGGAGTATTCCTGTGAAGATAAGAACCATATGTTATTTTGCTATTATGTTTCCAATCGTGATGAAAATGCAGCGTCGGAAATGTATTTACAGAGGTACACGGAAAGAAGGCAACCTGCTAAAAGATTATGTCGTAAACTGGAAACTAATTTAAAGCAATACGGGTCTTTCAAAAAACCAAGAGACGCAAAAAAAAAAAATTCAATGAAGAAACCGAAGTAAATGCTCTGGCTTATAATAATGTCAAGCCGACTGCATCTGTACGGGAAATTGGACTCGTTAAGAGAAGAAGCACGTATAATCTTGAAACAAAATAACTTCAAAGCTTACCGTCACCACGTTGGAAGAGCATCGAAGAAACAATGACTTTTTTAAATCAATTTTGTTTACGGACGAAGTTTACCAACAACAGTTTATTTAATAGAAAAAAATCACATTTACTGGCCTCAACAAGATACTCATTTAACTGTAGAGAGACGTGATCAACATATTTTCTCAATAAACGTATGGTGCGGTATTTTAGGTACTAAAATCATTGGTCCATATTTTTTTGAACATTTAAATGCTGAACGGTACTTAATGTTTTTACGAAATCAATTTGAAAATATGATGGATGAACTTTCATTAAATTTAATAGGCGCTTATCGTTATTTTCAACAAGATGGGGCTCCTGCTCACAATGCAAATGTTGTTTCAAACTTTTTAACAGAAAGATTTAATAACTGGATTGGTACTCGTGGTACTATTCCATGGCCTCCTAGATTTAACCCCTCAGGATTTCTTTTTGTGGGGAACAGTTAAAGACAGCGTTTATAAAACTAAACCACATAACGTTGAAGATCTAAAAGATAAAATAAGAACAGCTATTACAGGAGTTAGACCTAATACCTTGTTAAAAGTACAAAATAATATATTACAAAGATGTCGTATATGTGCTGAAATCCACGGTGGCCATTTTGAAATCTTATTGTAATTTAGTTGTGATGTAGTACTTAGGTATTTCTTTTGTTTATAAATATTTATGATTGGTTGAAATTTTATAAACTTCAGCGTTAGTAAAGTTCGTACTCGTAAATTTTTCACAACTGACGATTACTGTTTTATAGATTTATTTTGTTTTATTTCATTCCAAGGCGGTCTATTTTTTAAAACAGATACTCGATTTTAACTTTACAGTTTTTATTAAATTACAAGAAAAGTACTTGTTATAAATAAGGTAAACTATACATTTTTGAAATCAGTAAAAAATATGCTATTTAATAGGACTAAAATAAACTATACGTTCTATTTAAAAAAAAGTAACTTTGTGTTATATCTCAAAAATGAAATGAAAACTAAATTTAAAAACAGGCATATCTTAAAGTTCGTAAAAATATCTATCAATTACTTCTCTTGAATTTTAGCTTTATTTGTAACGGTTTCAAAGATATTTGAGTTTGAAAACTCGGCTCATTTTTAGTTTTTTCTAAATACCTACGGAAGTTGGCAATACTGGTCAAAACTCAAAACGTCATTTGATTGGTCTTGAAATTCTGCCCAATATTGCTAATTCATCCGACTCTGTAGCTGTTATAATAACAAAGTTATCCATAGAAAATTGTCACCCTGTATATGGATTTGCTTTTATATGCAGACCATATTAATAAATTTGTAGCAGCATATAATGAATACACATTTTGAATGATTAGCATCATTTATAATTACTACCTTATCACGATCAAGCAGTAACAAAAATCAAATTATTACAAATCATTATAAAATAATTCAAACGTACCCAGAATATACTACGGTTCCTTGTAGAGGACATTGCCACAAATAGGGCTCAATAGTGTACAATTTGCTTAACTTAATAATGTGTATATAAATGCGACCTCTGCAACAAAATATATTGAAATAATTTGTATATAATGTACATATAAACGTAACATTATTCAGTCCGAAAACGTTCTCAACAGCGTTTTACCGCTCATGAGAATACTAATAATATATTCTAAGCAATAATATATATATATATATATATATATATATATATATATATATATATATATATAATATATATATATATATATATATATATATATATATATATATATATATATATATATATATTCAGTTCGATAACTCGAACAGAGCAGATAGTTACCAACCTGAGGAAGGCAAATGAGACTTTGCCAAACGTCGTTTTGCAACAAACGGTCTTTTGAGACAGAAGAGCTAGCGATCAACACGAAAACCAGCAGTGCATCAGCGCGAAAACCTAAAGATCAATATCATATATATATATATATATATATATATATATATATATATATATATATATATATATATATATATATTAACATTTTAGTACATCGATGCAAATATTTAAATGATATAATAGGTGATTTGAGTCGATTTAAGCAAACACTTATATACCAAGTGTTACCGTTTTGAGATAATGCCACTTTTAATATTTCTTGATTTTACCGTGCTTTTCTGCAAATATCGAAGTGTACAAGCGTAATAAGTCTTATCGCAAACTTATACTAAATTTTTATTCCTCATAGTGATTGTTCATATTTTATCAAAAAGCCTAAACTGTCTTTGGTTCTTGCCTAGAACTTCTTAAACATGAAAGTTTTAATTTGTAAAAAGCAATCACTAAAATTCAAACGTGGATTAGTCTAAAATCTTTCGTTATTTTTTTTCAATTTCAGTAAAACTTTTTTGGGCAATGGTCTTTAAGATAGCATGAATAGATTTAGAAAAATTTTCAAATTGGAAAAATTATTTAATTAAAAATACTAGGCGCATTCCAAAACGTAAAATAGCCCTTCATTATTTAGTTTAAATAGTTTAAAAAAGCAGATTTTTAGAAAATGTTTTGCGTTATCGCTCCACCCAGTACTTGAGTTTACGAAACTGTTTCTGAATTCAAGATTTCTTTCACCTCACTAACACTGGAATGTAAAATTTTCTTAGCAAATCAGTTTATTTTCAAGTGAATCTACATTGCTATTTAAAACGTCACTTTTGACTTTTCGTTTATTTAGTGGAAATAATTTCAATTGTGGTAAATTTAATACAATCGTAAAAAACAGTATGAGCATCACGAACATTAATTGTACCGGTCTCAGCCAAATTGCTATCGCTCAGCCTCCAAACATGGCCGGCGACCGGTAAACGTCCTTACTGTTCTTGATACTCAATATAATATTGCCTCGTGCAGGACTAATTTTGAACACCAATAATAATACTATAATGTTTTAATAAATCGGACATTTTCTAAAAATCTGCTTTTTAAACTATTTAAACTAAATAATGAGCTATTTTACGTTTTGAAATGCTACAAATACTTTGTAATAAATTGCAATTTCAGTTTGTAAAAATTTTTAGTAAATCTATTGATGCTTATCTAAAGACCATTCATAATAGTTTTACTGAAATTGAAAAAATTATACGAGATTTTAAAGTATTAAATCAACGTTTGAATTTTAGTGACTGCTTTTACAAATTAAAACTCAGTTTAAAGTCTCATAGAACCAGCTTTAGGCTTTTCTGATAAAAGTATATGAACAATCATATAAATAAATAATAGTTATGCGATAAGACTTGTTACTGTAACTTCGATATTTGAACTGAAAATCAAGAAATATTAAGTGGCATTATCTCAAAAGCAACATCTTATAATTGGTATGTCTAAATCGCTGCAAAATCACGTATTCTATCTTAAATCTTTCCATCGATGTAAACACTTTAATTATATATATATATATAATTATATGATATTATATATATATATATACATACTATATACTCTCTTTTGAAAGACAAGAAATATTAGAATATATTTGAATTACTCAGACCTAATTCAAGATGCTATTTAACAAGCTGTACCATCAACATGCAAGCGTTCTCGCTAATTACAATACTAGAGATTATATTGTGCATGTACTGTATAATTTAACATGAAGTAATCTTTTATACTGAGAACTTGTAGTATGCACGTCATGTAATTAAGTCTGTTAAATTATGATCGGAAACTAACTGTTTCAACTGTAAGTAACAACAAATATAAGATTGCTAAATATTATAATGTACAACGAAAGATTCATGGAATAGAATAGGATGCTACTAAATATTCAAAGTTTAAAGAACAGGACCATTTTAAGTGTCAGGCCTAAGTAAAGTCACAGATTAAATATCGTTTAGAAATAATTGGGTTCACATAGACTACATATGGTGAAGCTAATTTATTTTGTAGCAATCTAAAGGTCGAGACAACTTGCAAAAGTCAATGTCACAAACGTAAGTAGCTTGTTAAATATGTAAGTGACGAAACTTTTATGAATCTGAATGAGAAAACAGGATTAAGCTCTAAATAAATCACAAAGTTTGCAATGGCAAATAGAATACATTTACGTTCTTAGACATATTAAATATTATCAAGGAGAACAATATGGATCACCATTTTAGGAAACCTAGGATAAAAGGACCTGTCACAATTACATTGCAAGTTATATGAAAATTAACACATTATGATGCAAATTAACAATTTGCATATAGCCTTATTTGATTATTAATTGAGTATTTTTCGTATTTATAGTTTATAAAATCTAAATTTTCTGAGACACATTGCAGTCTTCCGTCTAAGTCTAATAACTTTAATTTAGATAATGTTAAGTATGCTTGAAACATATTTATGAACATTACTTAAAATTGAAAACATAGAAAAAACCTGCTAAACAAATATAAAATGTAAGACGTACCGTTTTTATAAGATGCATAACCATGGAATATCGAATTTTAGTGCTTAACTAATTAAGATATTTTCCAAACTCTTTAAAATGATCTGAATACAGACAACTTGAAATGTCCTAATGGCTAAAATGAAGAAGTCACTAGGGAGTCATATGTTATAGTTGCGAATGTTTTAACAAAATTTAATCAAATTTGATGTAAATAGAAAGTTGCGTAAAGCTTTAATTTGAAATTGATAAAAGCATTCACAAATAGAAACTTGACATCAATCAGTCAAATATAACAAAGAAATAGCTTGTTAATAAATGTAAGTGTTATTCTACAGTGAAAACACAATGTAGGAAGTTTCATATAATTTTTAATTTTAATTTTAATTTCAAATAATGTTAACTTGTAGTGCTGTGGTAATTTAACATATATATGGCAAAGCATTTACTTCACGGTTTAGGAAAGAACACAGAAAAAACCTACACATACCACAAGCAAATATTGAAATTAAGACGTACCATTGGCCATTTTATAAGATGCCAAAACCTATTTAAACGGAGATTTTGTTCTTGCCTTATCTTATATTAATAGCAGACTTGTTTCCGTTTTTAATTTGCACTAAAATATTTCTAAAGGATTACTACTGAGGACGATAACCGCAAGTGCCTAATGTGCTAAAGCACTCAAGAACACTGGGAGGGAGTTACGGATATTGTTTAGTTGCCGATAAATGTTTATGAACGGTTACCTTAAATCTGCTTAAAACAAAGTTTGGAGGAAAACAGGAACTGGGTTGCTCAATTTGGTGGCCACGTATAAAAATGTAGATGGCGTCCGTTTAGTGTGACAAGATGCAATTTTGAGTGGGAATGGGCAAATCGAGTGTTCTTAGCGAAGATAGCTTGCGAAGGTATTAAGGAGTGTGTTTCGGAGGCACACTTGGTGTTGTGATAACGAAAGAGCAAGGAAAGAACCGAAAATATTCTTCTATGCTCAAAAAACTGTAGGTCTGAAGTTAGGGACGGGTCATTTATAAGTCCTATAGCTCTTTTTTGGATGTGGTTTTCCATATCAAGAGCCTATTGTGAGCACTGGCCCGGAGGTTGGAGTTGTATTCCAGATGAGATCGAAGTACTGGTTAAATCTGTATAGAAAGCCCACTTAACAGGCAGTAGCTTTGCTGGCTGACATCTCTAACATAGAAATAGAGTTTGAAAACTTGAGTGCTAAGCCATTCACATTTAAAGCAGAAAATAATATGTCTTTCTTGGTGGACACAAGGCAACACTGGGTTTTGTTGGCGTTGAACATGAGTAGATTATTCCTTCCCCATTCAAGGATACGTTCTAAGTCTCTGCTAATTGAGGCTGCCACTTTCACTTTAACGTCCTGACTAAACTTATTATTGTGGGAAAACGGTGAAAAACTACAATGTAGAGTGTTGTCGTCTGCAAGGTAATATGATCGGGTGAGTTGTTGAGAAACTGAGGTCATTTATGTTTACCAGGAAAAGTATTGGAGCTATCAACTCATCTTTGGGGTACACTCGCGTTAATATATATATATATATATATATATATATATATATATATATATATATATATATATATATATAGGCGTCCCAATGCTTTGGGGTGGAATATTACACCTTAAATAATGGCGCCGGGCGGTACGGTTGTGTCGGACGAGTGGTCTAATAAACATTGTAAAAGATGCAATAAAATTCCACAATTTTATTTCAAGTGTATCAAATGCAATGCAGTTTTTCATCCCGGATGTGCGAAACAAATTAAAAACATTAAAATAATTGACGATAAGCAATTGGATTGCTGTGATGGCGATAGCGCTGCTCAACCTGTTGATAACGGTATTGTTGTCAATGATATAACTTCTATAAAATTGTATGAATTAGAAATAAAATTTTTAAAAGACTGATCAATAATCAGGATATAACAATTCATGCAGTTCAAAACCAAATATCACTTTTACATATGTTGCATTTTGAAGATAGTAATAAGGTTAATACTACGAATTCTACGTCTCCAGTATCAAGTACGAATGGCAAGGATGCACAAATAAATACGTGTGCTAAACCTAGTGGGAAAAAAACTGATGTTGATGTGAAGTCCTCTAATGGAATTATCAATGACAATAATTTATCTCTTAGTAACACTGATAGTAAGTGCGCTCCTAGCAATAATACGGTAATTTACGCTAGTATTGTGTCTCCGATAAAGCAGATGGCAGGTCAGCTGAATGGATAACGGTGCATAAAAAACTGAAAAATAAGAAACTGAATCTTCCCGTGGTTGGCATTAATGTCGATGAAGCGTCCTGCGCAATTAAAGCCGCCGTTTCGCGATCGCATCTACATGTTTATAAATGGGATCCGTCCACAAGTGAAACCAATATTTTAAATTATCTTCAACCTATCTTTTCTGATGTTTCTTGTGCCAACAGTTGGACGGTCTACAAATTGGGGATGGACAGTGAAATCTTTTTACTATAGAACTACTAAGATTCATGGCGGCGTAGCTATCTTGTGTAAATCGAACTTTACATCTGAACCATTACCTTTTAATAATGACTTAAGCATCGAATTACATTGTGAATTGTGTTGTGTACAGATTGATTTTAACATAGCTGTAATATGTGTCTACCGCTCACCTATAGGCGACTTTGATCTTTTCTACGATAATTTTGAGGTAATGCTTGGCAAACTGAATAATTTCAGGATTGTGATCCTGGAAGATTTCAATGTTCATTTTAATAAAGATATTAAGTACTTATGGTTTCATCCAAACTGTTTTCTGTGCTACTCGCGGAGATAACTGTTTGGATAATATTTTTATCAATTTCTCCACCAATAAGTATTTAACAAGTACCAGTGAATCTGGCTTGTCCGATCACTTAGGACAAAATGTAGTGCTAAATGATTTTGAAACTCATTGTACAAATACTTGCGTTGCCGTAACCCAACGTCCGCTAACTATGATGGGATTTAACTTATTTTTCACCATGTTATCAGAGTGCGATTGGGACAGTGTCATTGAACATAATAATGGAAATGATTGCAATGGTCGTTTCTCGTTGTTACTTGTATTGCTTTCCTGAAGTCAAACGGATAAGGAAAGGTAGCTTATCTGATAGGGAATGGTTTACTAATAAACTGCGTAGATTAAGAAATATTCTACAATTAATCTGCGAGTTATACGTCATTTACCGCACAGACAATCTTTATAAAATCAGAAAATGTCTTCGTGCAATTTACACTAAAGAGATTAAACTAGCCAAAATTGAAGCTAATGATAGATTCATCAATAATGCTGGAAATCCGATCAGCGCAATGTGGTCGATAATAAATTCGCAAAGAAATTTGCATATCGAACCGCATTGTGACCTATCGGCTAACCAGTTTAATATGTATTTTGCCAATGTCACAGCTGACATAATTTCTAATCTCCCCAGTTCGGATGCTGATCCTATCAGTCATTGCACATTTAATGTTTCTACTTCTATGACTTTTGAATTTCACACTATTTCACAAATTGAAGTACGCGATGTAATAACTAACTTAGAAAACAGTAATTCGAAAGACATTTACGGGCTTAGTGCTACGTTAATTAAGCGTAATATTAACGTACCTATTTGTTAAACCGCTAACATATTTGATCAACATTATTATTAATTCAGGAGTTTTTCCTGATTCTCTTAAATCAGCATTAGTGTTACCTTACTTCAAAAAAGGGAATCCCAAAAACGAATTAGGTAGTTACAGACCTATCTCTATATTACCGGCGTTTAGTTAAATAGTTGAAAAAATGATCTATAACCAAATAGTTAATTTCTTTGAAACTAATAATCTTTTCTATCGTCAGCAGTACGGTTTTCGGAACGGAAGGAGTACATCGGATGCAATTATAATGTTTATTAACGATGCATTGGAATGCTTTGAGAGGGAACATCACATGGTTGCTGCCTTTATTGACCTCTCCAAAGCTTTCGATTGCGTCTCACACGAAACACTGATTCGTAAGCTAAAATTAGTGTATAATTTTGGGGATAAGAGTGTGACGTTGATAGCTTCCGCCTTGAGAGGAAGATATCAACGCGTACTTTGGAACAACGCTTTATCTGGTATTCTTCCCATACAATACGGGGTACCTCAAGGTTCAATTCTTGGCCCAATTCTGTTTTTAATTTATATCAATGACTTACCCGAGTCGATTTCTGCTAACATATCCTGCATCCTTTATGCAGATGATCCAACTCTGGTTGCAACTAGCTCTGATATTAATATTGCGTTTTGCAATGCTCGGGAGAGTGTCAATTCTGTTAACGAGTGATGTATTAATAATAAATTGAAATTGAATGACGCTAAGACAACCTTTGTGCCGTTATCCCTAACGAAAATAAATACTAATATAGTCTTTGGTGATGGAACATCACTTCTGGGATGCTTTATCGATAATAAATTAAATTTTGAGTCACACTGTAGTAATGTTTCGTAAAAGATTAACAAATCAATCTTCCTATTAAAAAGACTTCAAAACAACACTTCGACAAGAGTTGTACATACAGCTTACTTTGCCTTAATTCAAAGTACTCTGTCTTATGCAATTTGAGTTTAGGGACACAGTGCCTCACGGCAAAGCATTTTCCGCCTTCAACGGAAGGCTGTTAGAATTATGGCTAATCTTCAATTTAGGGAGGTTTGTCGAAAGGCTTTTATTGAATTAAGAATTTTAACTTTTCCCTGTCTATTTTAGAATCTCTCTGTTATGCTAAAAAACACAGTACGCAAGCTAAGCATCAATTTGATGTACATAACCACGATACTAGACAAAAGGAAAATGTTCGTTTAGCAATGTGAAGATTAGCTAAAAGTCAAAATGGACCTGTTTGTCTATCGCACTCCTTATATAATCGACTTCCTAGTCACACTAAATGTTTACCTTTCTCTGAATTTAAAACTAAAATTAAAGAGTTTCTAATTTTTAATGCATTTTACTCTTTGGATGAAATTTTAGCGAAATGTAAGTTTATACTGTAGATCGATTGTACAGGGTGTCCCAACGATAGAGTAAAGTAAGTTTATGCTTAACTAGAATTATTTGTGTAAATATTGTATGGACCATGGGGTAGAGGTAAGAAGTGTGCATTTTTTTAAAATATTGGAAGTTATACAGGGTGCGCCAGAAAAGCAGGACGTGAAAAAGTATGAGTTTTTTAAATAGAACACCCCGTATTTGATTTTAGTTTTTAATTCTATGTGTCCATACAAACATATTTTGTCATACAAAAGATTAGCTGAAAGTTTTTAGTTCTTGAGCTATTCGCGTTTAAAGATTATTATGGTCATTTTCGTGGGGTTGATGAATGGGCAATTGTTCCGTTATTTCACAATAAAAAAAATTGATATTTCGTGTGAAAAATGAGTGATATTATACTAACGTTTAGACCGAGTAGTGTTTCTAATTTTCTCAACAGGGTGTTTGTTATAACCATTCAAATTTGAAAATTCTCAAATTAAAAAATCAGTTTTTTAATTGCACACCCTATATATTTTTATTTCATTTTATTCGGGATTAAAAAATCTATCATTTTTGTTAAATATATCCTATATCTATTTTTGATAGTTTTCGAGGAATTTCGATTTTTTCACACTAGCTACTTTATTTTCGATAACATTGCATTGCATGGATCTTGGTAGCCATGGAAAATAATAATTGCGTTACTAAGATACAAAGGTTTCCTACTTGTCAAAATAAAAACATATTAAATTTGTCGTTTTAGCATTTAACTTGTTATCACTTCTTGTATCAATTATGGATTATTCGACAAATGAATTAATTGATATGATATACGTGTTGGGCGAGGCTGAAAAAAAAAATTGACACAACGAATCTACAAAATGAAATATCCTGAACGTCGAATACCTACTACTGTTGGCTTGGAAGATTTGATGGATAGATTTGATTCTAGCGGTAGTGTTAAACACTTCAAACGTAAAGTTGTTAATAAAAGGGCAGCTAATGAAGAAAAAGAACTTGAAATATTATTAAATATTCAAGAAAATCCTCAAGTGAGTTCTAGAACATTAGCGACGATATGTGATACCTCCAAATCAAACGTGACTCGAACAACGCTGAAGTATAAGTACCATCCCTATCACATTGAGCTACATCAAGAACTGCGAGAAGAGGATTTTGCAAGACGAATTGAATTCTGCAATATCATTAATCAACGGCTGCAATTAAATAACAACTTTTTGTGCTCCATAATGTTTTCCGATGAGGCGACGTTTAAAAGCAATGGGGCTGTAAATCGGCATAATATGCACTATTACGCCATTGATAATCCATTTTGGCTACGAGAAGTTCAAAACCAAAATCATTGGTCACTAAATGTGTGGTGTGGTATACTTAATGACCAAATTATGGGTCCCTATTTTTTTGATGATCCATTAAGGGGCCGCAGCTATTTGCATTTCTTACGTGAAGAATTGCCTGTGTTACTTGAGGATATCAATTTAAAATGACGACTAAATATGTGGTTGCAACAGGATGGTGCACCTCCACATTTTTATCGGGACGTAAGGGAATTATTGAACCAGCAATACCCGGCGAAATGGATAGGACGTAATGGCTTTATATTATGGCCACCCAGGTCATGCGATTTATCCCCACTGGATTTTTTCCTATGGGGATACATAAAATATCGGTGTATATTATTAAACCTACAACAAGGGAGGACATGAAAAATAGAATTCGCGAAGCTTGTCGCACAGTGACCCCTCTTACGTTATCCGAAGTGAGACAGAACATGAGAAAAAGGCTCAATACGTGTATTCAGCAAGAAGGCCGTCTATTTTAGCATTTACTAAGACGCAATGTTGAATAATTATTGAATTACTGTTACTCATTAATAAAAACTGTTAATATTCTCGCTTAGGTGGTTTGTTTTATTTCGTCGCAATTGTTTTCCATGGCTACCACGATCCACAATAATGTTATAGTATCGTATGTAACGTAGCTAGTGAGAAAAATCGAAATTCCCGGAAAACTATCAAAGATAGATATAGGATATATTTGACAAAATGATAGATTTTTAATCCCGAATAAAATGAAATAAAAATATATAGGGTGTGCAATTAAAAAACTGATTTTTTAATTTGAGAATTTTCAAATTTGAATGGTTATAACAAACACCCTAGTTGAGAAAATTAGAAATACTCTCGGTCTAAACGTTTAGTATAATATCACTCATTTTTCACACGAAATATCAATTTTTTTTATTGTGAAATAACGGAACAATTGCCCATTCATCAACCCCACGAAAATGACCATAATAATCTTTAAACGCGAATATCTCAAGAACTAAAAACTTTCAGCCAATCTTTTGTATGACAAAATATGTTTGTATGGACACGTAGAATTAAAAACTAAAATCAAATACGGGGTGTTCTATTATTTATTTTAAATATTTTAAAAAAATGCACACTTCTTACCTCTACCCCATGGTCCATACAATATTTACACAAATAATTCTAGTTAAGCATAAACTTACTTTACTTTATCGTTGGGACACCCTGTACTGTGTTTGTACGTTATTGTAACAGTATGTGTTATTCTTGTATTAAGTGTTATTAAACCTGACGAGGGTGTGTACCAACACGTTCACACAATGATTTATTATTATTATTATACTGTTGATTTAAAGAAAAAAAAACAGATTATTGCAGTCAACAACGAGGATCATCTTGTAAAAATATTTTTGTACATACAGGATGACCCATTTTCGAGCAACTAAACTTGTGTTTTTTTTAAATGGGACACCCTATATATTTTTATATATTTGAATTCTCTGATAAATGATGAGCAAAATAATATAAGGTAAAACGGGTCTACGACCAACGGTTCAGAAGTTATTGACATGTTTATGTAAAAAAATTGGTCAATTAAGTAGGCGCCTGTTCCGCCAACTTGAAAGATATCGGAGTAAAATTTTGGGATTTGTTTTTCCAATGTGTCTTGTTTTAACTTCTACATTCAGATTGCAGACTCTTTTCTCTACTTATACAGGGTGGTCCATATTGCTCAATGTTATTTTTCTCATTTTTTTTAAATGGCCTGTAGTTTATTACAGATTTGAATAGCATTTTTTACGAGCCTTCAATAGGTACTCACTTTGTACTACATATTTCTAGGTATTTTTTTTAATTATTTAGTGATAAAGTTGAAAATTATAAAATTTTGTTGCTTTTTTGAATTTTCCTCAATAAGACCTAGAAAATAAATTAAGACAATGTTATAATTCACAAAAAAACAAAAATGAAATAATGCTAATTGCAATGAAATTGTGAAGCTATATTTATTTGCATGGTAATTTCTTTAATAACTCGTTATTTACTTAGTGTGCGATAAATTTCTCAAAAAAAGAGCTGATTAATATGATCTATGCTTTGGGAGAAGCTGAAATGAACTGTTTGCTGGCATCCTGGATTCATGAACAAAAGCACCCTTTAGCTAGACGTCCCAAGACCTGAATCGTTTCAACTTCTTCGATTACGATTTAAAGAGACAGGAAGTGTCAAATACAGAAGTAGAAAAACGTAAGAAACGGAACGAAGAAAACGAGTTAACAGTTTTATCAAGTTTAGAAGAAAATCCTCACGTAAGCGTTTGTCAGATTGCGGTACAAGTAGATCTGACAATACAAAGCGTTGTAAGCATAAAACCATATCATTTGTGCTTGCATTAAAGCTTACGACCGCAAGGTTTGGCAGATCATGTCGAATCTTGCAGTGTTATCATATATACATATATATATATATATATATATATATATATATATATATATATATATATATATATATATATATATATATATATATATATATATATATATATATCTAAATGTATGTTATTTCCTTGGTCACGTCATAACTTGAGAACGACTTTACAGATTTCATTGGTCCTTTTTAAGTTTTATAATACTTTGTAGAAGGTTCTCACGGAAAGAAAAATTAAGAAAATTGCGCAGAAAATTGGAAAATTTAACAAAACTTAACGACTACTTAAACTTCGCGCGTTTGAAAGTTCGCGCGTCGCAAATGTCATTATCGATCGAGGGTATGTTTTTTTGTGAAGTGTAGGTATTCATTAAGAGAGAGTTTTTCGAAATTCCACCCCTAAGAGGGTGAAATGCGGGGTTGAATTTTTTTGTGAAACTTTTTATTCTATGGGTCGTTTGACTCGAAAGTTGGTAAAGATACTCCACAATTAAAATTATGAGGCAGGTGTATCACAAAATTTTAATATCGCCCTTCCTTCCAATTCTGAGATCGCAGCAACGCGCGACGGGTACGTCTCGTTATGGAATAATAAAGTTTGTAATTGATTATGTTCTTTAATTCCATTTTACAGTTTATAGTTATACCGTTCTACGAGTAAATAATTATTAAGCGTTGCTTTTTGTGGTGAAAATATTGTATTGTGTCACAAGATCTGTACCTTCACGGTTTTATTGCAATTAGCATTGTTTCATTTTTGTTTATCTGTGAATTATGACATTGTCTTAATTTATTTTATAGGCTGCATTGTGATAAATTCAAAAATAAAATGTCTTTACGGGAGTTTGTGCTTTTTGTCGCAGAATTCTAATTTTATTTATGTTCGCTTAGAATCTTAGACGAAACTTGGATAAGGTGGATTTACCACGTAGCACTTAGAACTGAAATCATAAGCTACATTTTGCTAGTTTACTTTATTAAGAATGACAATTTCAACTTAACACTACTTTAAACTACTAAAAACTTAGATTTTGTTTAATTACTTTTAACAAAACTTTACTAACATCAATTTTCAAGTTTTATAGAACAAGCAATTCTTGGTTTTGATTTGTTTCAAGAATACAGGCTCTTATCTGATGCTTTAGTACTATTGGCTATTGATATGAGTGGATATTTCTCTCTGAATTTGTTAGGGGCGATTTTTAGATGGCTTGCCTTCCTAAGCTTGTTCCAAAAATTTACTACTGTTTAACTGGTATTAGTTGTAACTTAAAAAGTCATTATCTTCTTGTGCTAAAATTATCATCCTAAGTATGATTAAATTTAATATAATGTTATTCACCATTAATTAGACTTCTGTAATACGACTGCCATTCCACTGTGAACAACAACCAATTACCAAATTACTAAAATGCTATAAGTGTAACATTGTAATGAAAGCGGTAAGTATTTCAGTTGGCTACCGTGAATCGCATTTTCCATCCTTTCCTAAAACATTACAATAGCAAAAGACAAATATAATAACAAACACGATCTTCAAACGTTAATGATCGAAATAAATATCATTATTGTTAAGAATGTCTGAAAATTTTTGTCACCAGACGACGATGACGACCTAGACGATAAGTGGATAAATACAGATGATACTAATTAATTTATGTATAATTTATTTTAAATGCGATTTTTAATTGAGCAATAGTTATCAACAAAAAAGTAACTTACTGCGTACATTTTTTTTAATCTTTATTAAACTAGTTAATTAATACTAGATGAGTATTTACGCGTGGTAATGGCGACTTTATTAATAATAAATTTATTCAAATAAATTTTTCACTTTTTTTATTTTTATATGAAAAAAGGTACTACGCCAATGAGTGCTACAACACTTTATTTGGTTACAAATTTAAATGGCAGGCATATTGCAGAGGTCCAATTACTGGTGAAACGCATTATACCAATTGTTACTAGCCTAAGTTAGTATATGAATTTCATTGACCTTCGTGACTTAATTATATTCTTGTACCAATTAAACCTAATTAAATCTAAACTTATGTACTACATTTATCAAAAGCTTTATTAGGACAGTTTACATTATGAAAGGCTTAGCATAGTAGTAAATTTTGTAATATTACTGATCACAGTTTATCACCGGTTAATAAAAATTGCTGATTTCGAACTTATCATTAATTACAATATATGCGCCTGGGTGCAGTCAGCAGACAACAGCTAACATTTACTAGTAATAACCACTATAGCTTGGATAATGGATATTTGTAATTTCGCTGAACGTTTGTGTAATCGGCTAAGGTAGTATGGTATATGCATAACATAATTTGACCTCTAAACCACTGATCGACTCCTGGTTTTCGTTAAATGATGCTTTGTGTAGCAACCGTATCTCCTTATTCTGTGGTCAGCATTGGGGCTGATTGTTTCTTAAAATCCATGTCGATGTTGGTTGAAGACGATGACCACGAGCTACATTGGGCTCACGGCAAAATTGATTTCCCCGATGATCAAGAGCAAAATTTTGTCACCCATGAGTGTTGGTAAGTGTTTAGGATCAATTTTTCCCTAAACCTTTGTTTTATACCAATTTGGTTGGGCACAGGCCAAAACAGATTCTTTCGGTGATCAAGAGTTAAATTCTGTTGTGCAATATTTAGCAAAAATACTTACCTAAACCTATATTTACTTTTTTTTGGGTCAAGGCAAAATTGATTGCATCAATAGCAAGGGCTGTATTGTGTCTCCCATGTTGGTCAGTATATGAGATCAAAACCTATGTTTATATTACCAATTCCATTAGGGTCGCGAACAAATAGATTTTCTCGACCACCAAAGGATGAATGGTGTTATGTGTGGGTGTTACTCAAAATGTACGCCGAATGTTGCCAAAAATCTATATTTACACACCAATTTTGTTGGTTAATACATGCATTCTGCAACGTATTTTGTATTTGGGATTAACTATGCCGAAAATCTACGTTTATACACCAATTTCGTTGTGGACACGTCAAAATTTATCCTCTCGATGATGATGAACTAAATTTTGAGGTCCTGCACTTATGTTAGTTAGTATTTAGGCTGAATTTTGCCCAAAATCTATTTTTATACACCAATTTCGTTGGAGACCCGACAAAATGAATCCTCTCACTGATCAGAAGCTTAATTCGGTGATCTGTGTGATCTGATTTGTCGGCATTTAGGCGGAATACAGCCCAAAATCTATACCTCAACACTAATTTCGTTGGGGCCACTTCAAACTTGATTGTCTCAATAGTTAATACATAAAGTCACGCGTTAGTCAGTATTTATGCTGAATTCTTCCATATATATACCTAATTTTGCCGTGGACAGGCAAAATGGATTCTCTCGAAGATCAAGAACTAATTTCTGAGGTCCGTGAGAGTTGGTTAGCTTTCATGTCTAATATTATCCTAAAACATGCATTTACATACCTGTTTTATGAGGAGCACGGGAAAATTGGTTCCCTCGATGATCAAAACTTTTCGGACAGTATTTCTACGCCAATTTTGTTGGAGACGAGTGAAAATGGCCTTTATCCATGATCAGGAGTTAAATTGTGTGGTGCATAAGTGTGGGTTAGCATTTGGAGTGAATATCGCCCAAGATGCATTTTTTTTAGGATAACTATGCAACCTATTTTTTATACGTAAATAACGAAATCGGGCACACACACGCACGCGCACACGCACGCGCACGCACGCACGCACCCACGCACGCACCCACGCAAACAACACACCCACCCATCTATCCACCTACCGACCCACCTACACACCCAGGCGCACCACGCAAACGCACACGCACACGCACACGCACACGCACACGGACACGCACACCACACCACACTACACGCACATGCACACGCACACGCACACGCACGCGTACGCGCACACGTACACGTTCACGCGCACACACACACACACACACACACACACACACACACACACACACACACACACGTATATGTAGATTGGAAGGTAAAAATGAAAATCTTAAGCACTTTAGACGACCATATGTTAAGATTGTATGTAATAAGGTCATATGTTCTGCACTGTGTACAAGCATAGTTATTAACTTTAAAAGTATTTTCTAGTTACAACTTGTTATTTATAATTCACCTTTTAATAGTTGTTTGTGTTAAATTACCAATTATTTAACGTACTTTGGAAGTATAGTAAACTTGAAAAAGAAAAAAGTGAATTTTTGTTTTCAGAACTTTTAACTAGGAAAACAACAGCATTAATATCTTTAAACCTATTTTGTAATGACGGTAGTGTTAAAAATAATCACGTTCATCGACCGTGGTTGGAGCAAATGACACGCTTTGCACAAACAGTTAAATTTTAATTGCAGGCTTCATTACAATGAATTCATTCTAAAATCATAGAATGAAGTATAAAGTATGAAAATATGTTAGCATATTTCCTGCATGGCACATATACCATAGCATTACTTAAAATCTGTTTGCTAATGAAGGCTCTATACTAATTAAGTTACTGATTATTGTTATAATTGACTGTAGATTGATTTGATCACAAATTAGCAAACAAAATAATACAAAAAATCTTTCCTAACGTAAATCTCTTCGACTTTGAATCCGATTATCTTTAAAACCGTTCGTGGGAATTCTCCCGTCTTTCTTCCACATAGTAGTTTGCATAATATGTTGTAATTTGAAGATTATTATACAACACAAAATAGGGGTCGTTGTTGACTTCGAAGTAACCGTAAAATGTGTGGTACTTTAAGTGATCTTTTGTATTCCGCAAAGAGATATAACGGAACCTAATCTCACCTAACTCAGTAATTTACCTTAGGTTAAATAACGTGTGAAAATAGTATATTAAGAAACTACAGGAACGGATATGGTTATCACTAACAACTAAATTAAAGGTTTGCGCAAGATCAGTAAAGGTACTAAGGAAAATAGTAGCCTCAAGAGAACCTAATATTCAATTTTATTAATAAAACCACCAATAATTATTTAAGTTAACCCCCAAAATCGACGTCATAAATCTAATCATAAATCGACGTCGTTTTCACGATGGACACAGAACAGTGGAAAAGAGGTTACCTGTGGACCAGCCCGCCTCCACAGTCGACATGGTACGAGATACCGTCGCTGCTCAAACTACCGTGGGTAGGACCAAATAAAAACGCACTACCGGTCGCAGCATCACAGAAGAGGTGCCAATACCGAAGTCATCTGGGAAGGAAGAAAGGAAGAAGACGCCCGCCCTGGTTCCAACAGCCCTGATAAAGACAACTTCAGGAAGAAACCAAAGAAGACGATGAAAGACCGCCAGTAAACACCGACGACGACGACGACCAACGCGTTCGACCCCATGGAAGCCGCTCTGGAAGCCATGTAATCCTTCGACAGAAGGAGAACTGGGTTAACTTCTTCCGAGAAGTTGACTGATGTTTAATTGCCTTCAGCCGTGCAAAGCCCTGCAGGGAGTCAATCCGAATACAGCCTACCTGAAGCAAAGACCGAGCTAGGTCACTCTGGTTTATGGATAGGCATGATACACCGTATCATACCTACCAGACAGAGAATGATCGCGCGTTGTTTCAAGTGCTCCGGCGAATACCACAGCAGTGAATGCACTCATAACTTTAAAGATGTTCAAAATGGTGTCAATTTGTTTCTTGACAAAGACCCAATCGGTGATAAAAACCATTTCTCACGTTTTGATACGTGTCTTGTGGAATATTTATGATTTCTGCAGTAAATCTGTCCCTCAGATCCTGAAGGTCGGTCGGTGATGTACCATAAACCTTACTTTTCAAATATCCCCATAAAAAAGTCAAGGGGATTAAGATCCGGGGATCGTGGTGGCCATTCAAGTGCACCTCTTCGACCAATCCATCTATTTGGAAAAAAATTTATTTAAATAGTTCCGTACTGACAATGCATACTGCGGTGGAGCGCCATCTTGCTGAAACCAAAATCTCTCATTTTGAAATAGACCTCTTAAATTTGGGAGCAGGCCATGCGTGAGCAAAGAAAGATATAACTGCCGACCAAGCTTACCATTAAGAAAAAATGGACCTACCACTCGATCTCCAATAATCCCAGCCCATATGTTTAATCTGTGTGGATGTTGCGTGTGAATTTTGCGCATCCAATGGGGGTTGAGGTCCGACCAATAACGACAATTGTGATCATTCGCTTCACCATGCAAAGAGAAAGTACATTCATCCGAAAAAAGAATCCATTCCAACTGTATGTGACCATCATTCGTTCACAAAACTCAATTCGTCGGTGTGGATCTTCAGCAGTCAATGTAGCATTTGCATCCTGTAAGGGTGCACTTTTGCAGTTTTTAAAAACTTTAAAACAGTTCTATGACTACCTCATTATCGCGCGCTAATTGCCGTGCAGAAATGGTGGGGTTCTCTTGAATAGCCAACAAAACGTTCAGCTTTGCATTATCGCCAACTGCTTCTCTTCTTTGTCTTGGTACATTCCTGACATGGCCCAATTTGACCCATTTCTCTATAGCGTCTTTCTATTTTGCAAATTGTGCCTTGAGATAGCCGCGGTAAACCGGTATGATTTGATTGGAATAATTCAGCTACCTCAGCTTGAGTGCGACTTCGGTCACCATATCCGATCATCATTAATATCTCTATGCGAAGGGCTTCCGTTAAATCAGTCATGTTAAATAATTTACTACGATGTGAAGATATGAAAACTACTCTAGAGGAATTATTTACTTAAATAAACGAGCAAAGAAAAATACAAGGAACAGACAACATTGTAATTTAGTGATGTGGACGCTAACAAATCAACCAGGTAACTAAAACCGAGACTAAAACACAAAAGATTGAGAGTGTTTTTCATCAACGATAAGACATGGCTTGCTGAGATAATAAATGCACGTTATCAATACGGCACATTTTTATCTACCGATATTTCAATCATTTTTTAAAATAAATACCATTGAGCCAGAGAAAGTTGTTGATTTAGGTTTTTTCATTTTATTTTTTAAATGCCCGAGAAATACTGCGTTGTATGCTTCTTAATACAAGATTTTACACGGTGTATCACTTGACCTACTCTTACATTTGAAATAAAAAAGTTAAGGGTTGCTTCACCCCCGGGGGTGGATATATGGAAAAACTGTAATCCCCAGATTGAGGGCTGGAAACAATTATAACGAATGCCTATCATGATTTTTCTCCCGGACTTCACCCCTTTGAGTTACAGAATTTATTCCACTTAGAGTATACACCCTGTATAACTAAACATATATATTGTTAACTTTCTAAAATTCTAATAAATTCTGTTAAAATTGAAATTGGAAGCGAAATGACTATTTCTTTGCTTCACATTTTACTTGTTTTAACCAGAGTCCTTTATTTTACTTACCTATTTCGGGGTGAAACACCTTTCCTAACAAAAAGAAAATGTTCAGGATGATTATAAGGGAGGTGTATTCCTGTTTGGGATTCTTTACCTGGCTTGTGTGAAAAGTGTATGTCTGTTTATTCCAACATCTCTCTAAATTAGCCTAAGGGCGTATGCTCGTTTAGTTAGCTTAAGCTCTATTGTCACTATAAAATACCAAATCACGCTAGAGACCATACAAACAATCTGGGGAAAAGCAAACCCAACATTCCTTGAAACGTTTCTGTTATACACGAAAATCGTATTTTCGCATTCATTTTTATAAATTTTTAAATAGTTAATTAACTATAAAACACACTTTCCGTCCCGACTTTGGATCATTGTAAAGTTTCAACATCCAAACAAACTTAAAAGCGGTAGATTTCGTATTTCTTAAACAGATCTTTATTAATTAAGCGTCGGAATCTTCATATGGCTTAATACTATTGTTCTATCAACCGAGGTCGGATAGATTTGTCTTAATTTCCGTGACACGATTTATGTATCCTAATTATAGTATTTAATCTCTACATTCCCTTTAAAAGGGATAAATACAACACTTAATTTAGATGAAAATCACGGCCTGCAAGCTTTATGGCAAAGGCCTTTCTTTATTAAACGATACGTTTGTTAAATATTTTTAATTAATTTAGTGATTTTAACAATTAACAATAAATTTAAAATAAAAACATTCTGCTTTAGATCATTTTATATAAATCATTATTTGTACGCCAAAGACCCAAAATGCTACTTTGAGAGCCGAAAGGAACGATGCGTTCGTAATGTACAAAATTTTGTATGTAACCGTCAAATAAATATGGATACATAATTAAATACAAGTTATTTATGTGCACAATCAGTTCTAAAATTTTCCGTATACTACGATGTACGATAGAATAAAATTTACCTAGGAACGCGGATACGTCAAATAACAAACAACGCTAATTATCAAATCGCATTTTGCAATTAGAGTTTAATAAATTGATTAATGATTAAATAAGATTTAGGTTATGCACCTCCATTTATTTTTATTGCTTATGGCAACGGACAGGAATCTGTTTTGAGTCTGCTGTTCAACGCAACTGATGCAAAATTGCATTTTGCGGTGTGCTATGGAAAGTGCATCTTGCAGCGTGTTTCATGAACTGATTAAAAAAATAACAAGCTTAAATATTTTGGTTCCTTAAAAATGGACATTCACCAATTTAATGTTAATCCTTACAACGCAGACACCATAACGCCTCATTTCCTAGCACCGCATCGTCAAAAGAGTATATTTTGGATCGACCTAGAGAAACCAACGTTTCGTCCAGAAAGAGTTTAGTATAACTTTATCAGAATTTTTATTTTGTTTTGCTAATCGTTTTTTATGTATCGTTAAACTTAGGATTAAGAGTGAATACTTAAGTTTGTAGTTATTGGTGATAAAACTCTTAATAGACAATTTGTAACAACCCATTTAGAGTTGTATTAAAATATACCATAATTTAGGTTTTTCGTTCATTCAGTTGTAAATATAAGAAAAATTTTATTAATTAATGATTTGTAAATATGTGGTAGGCAACTTAATTTGCATTTTGGTGTAACTTAAGTTGCATATCTTCTTAAGGGTATGTTTCTTAATGGTTTATACTCCCTCTTCAAATTATTTTTCTGCTCAAATACGTTTGCGCAATACGTCATCGTTGACTTAATTCCTTGAGAAAATCTCTTCGCGTACGAGTACATCATCTAACTTCCAAGGCATCCATTTTTCTTCACTTCCTGATGAAAGTGGTGTTGTTAGGAAGCTTTTTTTTTGGTTTTCCACCTAAATTTAGAGAAAGTGCCATTGATTTGATGGTAAGATATTTTAACGCATTATACTAAAAATTAAAACATTTGCTCTATTCAGGCACTTTTATTTTAGTTTACTTTTATTTTATTTTTACACTTTTAATTTCACCGCTTTTGATTGCGTTGTGCTTTTAATACAAAATAAAATTTGATTACATTTGTTATATGAACGTTCGAGAAAATGCGATAAATATTGGTTTATTCAATTTCAAGAAGATAAAATTCCATTGAAGGGTGTGGCTTACAACGCAAAGCATTATTTCAAGATATTACGCAATATTGTGTATCAGTTGAAATTTCCGTAATCGTTTAGATACCAGAGGTTATTAAAAAATTTGTGTACAAAATTTTACAAACAGGTATTTATGTAATGATTTTTTAGAATTTAAGGCTAGTTTTAAGAAATATTTTATTTAACCATATCATTAGCTGTTAATAAACATATTTGTATATGTTTATTTTTTACATTTCGATAAAATTTTTATTGTTAACAACCTCGGTGTAGTTATTCCTCGCATGATTAAAAAATAACTTGACGTCCGAGATCATTTTATTAGTGTTACATCGCAGCATTTTTATTATTTATGTCAAGTGGAAATAATCGAGCAGAATTTGGGGTAATTAAGCAAATCAAAAGATTGAACCTCCCCACTTAAACTACCGACTGGGACAAAGGCATTATTAGTGGTGAATGGTTAGTATCTCCAGATAGCTTAACGATTTGTGTTTTTGGAGAACCTTTTTACACTCATTTACTTTTACATTTATTTCTTTATTTATATTATTTTATACGATAACCATTTACACCACCATATTTATAAATTAGAGGTTTATCAACGGTGCTGTCAGCTGTGAAAAGTCCAACAAGGATATGTTACACTATGAAACCGCGCTAAGCATCGTGCAGACTTATTCAAACAAGCGGGTAACCGGCTGAACTCGTCGAACACGCGAAGTAGATGAAATAATGCTTTAAAGAACCTTACACTCTCTATACAATAAAATTGGTACCGGAAGGTATAACTACAATCGGTGTTTACCGGTAAACCTTGATGCGCTATATAGTTCAATTCTGTATGACTGCAGATAAAAACGTAAAAGCGCACTTCGTATATAATTAACTCAACTTTAATCGTAAAATTCTCAAAATTACGTTTATGTCTTAACAGGTACTCTAAACTGTATAAGCACATGAACTTTAATTGCATTTGAAATAATGAGTAACTTGTTACTGACTAAATTTTGAAACTTTAATAATATTTTTGCTGATTGCATCAGGGCCAAATGAATGTATGAATAACCTGTAGTATTAAATTCTAGAACGCACTTGTAGTAGAATGGTTATAAATATGCCTTTTTAAAATTAAGAAATTACCTCTCGAAAGTGAAATAAACTTTCGCTTCATCATAAATAATTTAATTTCTTTTACTAACCAGCTATCGTGAAGTGACTGCGATTTGTCAAACCTGAACCGGAATATACTACATACGGTACTCCTACTTGTATAAATTTTACGCCTCATTCTTCAGCACAACTGTAGCCACAGAACTCTGAATAGACTGTAAACATTAATTCATTTGGCTGTATGTTAATTTCTTACGTTAACTGACTCACATAAAAACAAAACATAATGGTTTGTGATTGTACTAGCTTTAGATAATTACTT